>UYRU01042375.1:10136-24988 GCA_900617775.1 Dibothriocephalus latus | reverse complement strand
GTTTAGCAGTTTAAGCTTTTTTTAGCTAATTAGCAGTCAAACCCGTAAATGGTCAAGACCGCTGCATAGGGTCTCGGCGAGACAGCTACACGACTAACAACGCCACATCAGACCCAGATCTAACCCACTTCATCAAGCTCACCCCGGCACGAGGCCTCTTGTCAACAGAATATACAAGCAGCGAGGGCGCACAGAGGGGATGCTTGGTCCGGGGGTCCACAGCTGAACCCGTTTGACGACAAAGAGTACGATTTATGTTCCGCTGCTCACCCCCGATCAAGATGTCTCCGTTCCGCCTTTGCGATTCATTCACACAGTGGTTAACTTAGGTTCGCCTTGACAGGTCTCCGGTATTTGGATCTAAGATTTATATCCCATGCACGTACACAGAGGAATGTTAGGACCAGAGCAAACTGATGAAACGTAGTCGAACTAATTTTCATTCTAAGTGAAGAAAGTCTAACCTGACGAATTCCGGTGGGGATTAATGGTGGCCCGTGACTCCTCCGAGAAATGGCACATAAACAGCTGGCAAATGTCGCTTTAAGATTTTAGAAAAAATATTCAGATGTCTACAAGACTGTCTGTAGACTTGAAGGAATTTGTCTGTAAATCTTGCACTTATGCAAATGGTTTAACGGCTGGCATTTGTTGAAGTCTTCCCCAAAACCTTACTAACTACGGTAATGTCTGAGCCACCTAACGCGTACATAATTTGAAGCGAAATGTTTTATGCCTAAGGCCAACCCATTTTAAACCTTAAGGATAATTTTAGATAACTATGTGCCCGAAAGGCCCGTTCACCTGCTTTTAGCAGGTTCATTGAAACTGGAGACCGCAGAAATCCCTGCTTTAACAACCGTTTTTGTGGAGGTCGCTCTTTTGTAGGCTATCTTTTCATAGGTGACGCTGGATCCTCAGGTCGTCATCAGACTAAAGAAGAAATGCAACGAATAATTAAAATTTCGAAAGTGCTGGTACAATTATATAGTCATCTGGTGCGAGCGCTAATTGGGAGTTGCAATTTGTGTCAGTCTATGGTGGACAAATTAATAGTTCTAATAGTGTAATTGCTAATTGGCAACCGTAATTTTCGTCATTCCGGGTGGTAAAATTAATGGTCATCCCGTGTGAGTGTTAATTGGCAGTTGCGGTTTATGTTAGTCTGTATTGATCGGCTGTCATATCCTCCATCTTCCTTTGAGATGTTTGTACATTTCCCCCAACTGGATATGTTGGTTGATACATTAATAATACGAGTGCATGACCTCAAGAAATTCTCGCACTCCCATGATTCATGCATCAACCGACATACCGAGTTGGATGGAATGTATAAAAATCTCAAAGTAAAAGGGAAGAGACGGCAGCCGCTCAATACGGCCTAACGTAGACCACAACTGCCACTTAATCTCAAACCGGATGACTATTAAGTTTTCCATCCATACTGATTGATTAATTTGTTTTTGGACCAACATATGCAATATTTACATGTCCTTTCAGTCATCACATCATATTTTGTTTCCTGTTCCCGAACACAGTGGGCCTGAGAGGGGAGAACAGGATTTTCCCTAGGGCTACCAACATCAGTATCAGCCTTACAACGCGGACGTCATCAATGCTCCCACAGGTGGCGCTCGTCCCAGCTGAATACAAAGGACGCGGGGCTATGAGCTGCCGGCAAACTGCTGTGGCTGTGACATCAACCGTCGAGGGGATTCGCTATTCTTGGTTGCATGCGTGTACACGCGTAAGGCGCAAATGAGGCGCATAAGCGGTCGCCGCATCTAAAATTCTCGCCTGTCGAACAAGTTTCGTTTTGCTAACAGCCGCGAAGAGGCGAGTTCCAGGAAGAAGTCGCGAAGAAGGAGACGACAAGAACACTGGAGCAAGAGCTTCATTAGCCTCACGGCTCGAATTCTCACGCGACTTCATCGCCAGAGACAAAGCCCGATATGGGTAGTGGAGTGCCCAGGTGTCGCAGTATTTATAAGATTTAGTTGACCTAATTGTGAAAAACTCGTGGCGTCGGCGGGAGTCGAACCCGCACAGCAGGGAAGGCCTTTACGCAGCCAAAGCTCTACCGATTTGAACTACGACGCCACGCCTTGCACCGTGAATTTAATCACACTTGGGTCGATTTTACCCGCCCAACTTCCCGCTTGTATGGAATCCACCATTACGGAACAGCAAACTGACTGCTCAAGCAGGATTTCCTAAGAAATCATCTAGAATTCACCAGAATGACTACCAGGCTGAATTGATTGTTAAGGGGTTTTGGCAGATTTGCTTAATTTTAGTTGACCCAGTTGTGAAAAAACTCGCGGCGTCGGCGGGATTTTTTTCACAATTGGATCAATTAGAATTAAGCAAATCTGTCAAAACCCCTTAACAATCATAAGATTTGGTTTCTAGACCACTACATGCCTGACACAATTGGGAGCTCCCGAGTGCGGCGTTTTGCCCCATAGGAGAAACCAGCTAGAGTCAAAGGAACTTTGCATGATATTTACCCAAAAAATAAATTTCCTTTAACATTACCCGCTGATAGCTCTACTATTAGACGCCACAGGGTTTGAAGGTAGGCTTAGGTGTAGGTTTAGGTTTATGGGCCTGAGGTATAGTTAATAATCGGGGTTACACTTCAGTCTAGGGGCTGGAGTTCGATTTGGCCTCAATCTTATGGCTTAGAGCAGTTCCGTTTTTCTGTGGTGCCGAATAGCAACCCTAACTCACAATAATCCACCTGACACTCGTTAACCTCCGAAAGAAAAGAGGCAATCGCTGGAACAAGAAGTTTATTGACCTGACTTTTTGGATTCTCGCGTGAACCCATAGTCAGAGACAATCGCAAAAAAGAGTTCTGTCAGTCGGCCTAGAAGTGGGATAAATTTGCCCACATGACTGTGGGCTGCGGTTCATTTCTCCCCTGGATTTCATGGTCACCCAGAATGACTGAAATGTTTAGTGTGAAACTGGTTTCGGTTACAGATGTAAGGCACACTTTGTACGAGAATTAAATGCCTTGATCGTCAGTAGATATAAGTATCCGTCCAGTTGTCTTCGTCTCATCGAGACCATTGAAGCTAGGCAGGGCTGACGATGAGCGAATCTTAATTATAATCCAGTTCAGGCGCCACTGTCAAATTCTGGGCCAGCAATGTATAGTTATTGATGACCGCGAAGGCTGAACCACCCGATGGGGGCTGATCCTTCTGTTGAAGCAATTTCAGTGCTCCAGTCAGGTTCCGTGCTATTTATTTACGGCAATCCGACTTTCGAGGAGGAAAACATGCAAGATATTTTCCTGTTTCGACCTCTGCATATGGATTTAGATTTGATGAGGACATGGAAGGGTAAACACGACATGTACGATTGCCTAGCCTGGACACGGAAGCAGGAACCGTCCACAATACATACGACCTTACGCCAAATTCCAGCGAAATTAGATTTAGGATTAAGGTTGCGGTTAGAATTCAGTTTAGGGTTAGACTTAGGATTTGCGGTTAACGTTTGATTTGGGATTAGGTTCTGGATTGTGTTAAGGGTTAAGTTTTGGGTTCGTGTCAGAGGTTAGCGCTAGAAATAAGACACGATAATATATACTTTTCCTGATATTTATCGAAAGACCACCTCTTGTAAGTGGACGGGCGTTCCTATTACTTTTTCCTGCTCATATGGCCATAGAACTCCTCCTTACCCACGAGAACTAGGAAAGTGTCCACGCATACAGGAGTCCTTATTCTAAATTACAGGAAGGGTAACTTCTGCCACTTCCGAACCATAATAATAAAAACCGTAACCCAAATATGAAACGTAACCATAATCTTACCTCTAACCGTAAAATTAACTTCCATCTTAATCTAATCGTAACCTTAACACTTACCATATTGGGCATTTAAATCACAATGTATAGCTTACCCGCTTTTTATCATAAGGGAATAGGCCAGAAATGGTCATTCCAGGCGCCCTTGTCTTTGTCGGCAATACTATCTGCCTACTACCAAATGATATTTATGTTGACGATGTCCTCGCCAGTACACACACACTTCCATTAGTAACTTATATGGGTTTAATGGATTCTACGCAAAAATGAGAGAGAAAAAACAGTCGTCAAAGGGATCTACCTGACTATATGAGTATTTTGACTCTACACAGCATTGTAACTAAGCCTTTGTCGATAAGCACACATAAAATGACATTATCTCTAACCTTAATTTGAGAGCAAATTGCCTGAAATTTAACACAAAAGGACCTATAGTAAAGTAAGTTCCTATGCCTGATCCCACCGAGGGATGCGGAGAGCCACATAAGCGATACTTACCCTAGATCTCCCTTTTTTATTATGCTATTCGAAGTCTTGTGATTGGGCACTTGCCCAAATGCGCTTTGTCAGAGCGAAAAACAATTAAAACGTGAGAGGGCATCAGAATAGTAAAAAACATTACCTAAAGGGTTAGGTGTAGTTAAAATACTGACCCAGTTGAAAAGCATCAAACTGATGTCTATGTTTAGTGTCTTTGTTGGGCAAAACCCGCTAAAACTATACAAGATACTCAATAGGGTGGTAGTACTGGCGAGGGCTTCAGAAACTGTGATATCATTGAGGATAAGAAATATACCTATAACGTAGAAATTACGAACTATATGCGCAATACCCCTGATTTAATCTGCGCTCCACATTTCACGAGTGAAACACCGTTTTGTCCCCATATCCAGCCACCAGTACATCCCTGACTTCTAAGCTAATAGGATGTTTAAAAAAGCACATTATATCATTTGTCAATGTTCATGAATAGTCAGAATTTGCCGAGGTTTATAACCAAAATATCAGACCAACATCGTGAGAACTAAGAACAGTATCACATTCTGAAGCTTAGTAAGTGACGGAGCATTTGGGCTAGTGAGCCATGAAGCATGATAAACCACATTTTGGGGGTGAAGGGCATCCTGAAGGCTAATTAATGTTTAGCATCTGCTTAGTTATGGGAGAAAGAGAGAACTACCCCTTAGGCCGTTTTTGCCTGCATCCAGAATTTCTTGAGGCCAAAAGTAAACACGCACAGTGCCGTTCAACTAGTCCGTTTTGGTACGACCAGGATGAGGACGAAATTGCGTAGAGTTTGCACTCTCTCCCGGACAACCAGCACACACACCTTTCTTGCATGCGTGTTTATCACTTACGTCAAACTGAAAGTTCAAGCACAAACATTTATTATAGTCTGTCCCGTGGGTAGGTGCCTTGACTTAACTGCACGTTTAAAGCATTTGGACATGCAACAGGCCTTAATATCAACAAGAAAGGCGCGTTTGGCCTTGGGCCTAGATACGCGGACATTGGAACGTTTTCATGGGAAAGTCCATTTTGAAGGCGAACGAAAAACAAAGCCAGGGGCTTGAAATGCCTGCTCGGACACATTTGACATAATCGGAAAAGGACTTTCCAAACAGGCTGGAAGTGGGCTAGAGCAGGGCAGCTTCGAAGGGAAACCTTAGGCGGAAACGTTAGCTAGTTCTCTACGGTTTATGTAATTCTGTCACAACCTTGGTATCGACAATAGAAAAACGCCGGCTGTACTAAAGCGGTCTCCTTGCTGGCGTGGGTTCAAATCACGCCATGTCCGCCGAGGTTTTCACACTCGCTTTTTAAAAGGTGACTATGAGACAATAGATTTGATATCCTACTAGCAAAACAGATTTATTTTAGTGTTAATGGTATCTTATGGCACGTAGAGCTCGATGTGGAGTAAAACAATTAAAATCATCCAAATTGTAAAATTTGCTAAAACGAGTTAACGCATGAATTGACGCGGGAGACAAATAAGATAGGATTCACATAGCTGTAATTACGTTGAATGGGATATAATTGGCCTGATTAGTTACTACATTAAAAGACTTGTGCAAATAATATGGACGTAAAGGTGTTCCGAATAAATAAATAAATAAGAAAATTCTATAACATACTTTGAAAAAACTGCCCGAAATTACAATTTCAGTTCTGTGCGAAAATTCTTTCTGCAGCAGTAGGATTCTGGCTAGATAAATTCAACAGACCATAAACTTTAATAGCACTATCCAGAAGTGTGGGAAAACTCATTCAAATCTAGTTGCTCAGCTGAATTGCCAAAACATAAAGGGACCAATATTAATGGCCAAACGTACACTTGTTGCTAAGCTGGGCGACAAGGTTAAGAGGAAACTTGAAATATTTTTTATCGTTGATGTGGGCTGTCTACTGATAAAACGTGTAAGTAGAGCCACTTACTTTTGCCAAATATAATATAAAACGAAAGTTGAAAGGAAAAAATCCCATATAGCCAGCGGTAGACACTCAGTGGACGGACACTGACATCAGGAAATGTATTACAAAATCAATCACTTCGATACTGTTGGAGGACAAAAACAAAAACTGGAGAGCTGGGAACGGATATATTCAAGCCTCCCCACCCTGAAATATAGCATAATTTCACCTGTAAAATGATATGATTTTGCAAAAGATACCTTTTTGGACAGGAAACGTGGTGGTGTCCTTAGATATTTAAGAAGTAAAAATTTGATTTTCGCTGCATTTTTTAGATACAACTAAAATAGTTTTTTATAGGATGATACTTCAAGGACACATGTCCGTTATGACACAACTTTTATAAATTGTTGCAAGGAAATTTCGAGCATAAAGGGAAGATCCGTGGATGTCAGGCGCGTTTTCTGCTGTATACCAAACAAGGCCTTCTTGCCTGGTTGATTAAAATAAATGTATAGCGGCATTAAGCCATTGCACGACCCAAATTTCACTAGACCCAAAAGACACTTAAATGTGTTTTCGTCATAATATAGCTTGAAATATTCAGGCGGCCTTGTACGAAATATGAGCATCTAAGGATGATCGTTTGCAAAACCAGCATAACCGAAACAGGCATATTACCTTTCAACGCATGACCATTTAAGTGGCATTTCTAAAATTCATCTTCCAAGAACACGAGGTTTATACTAATGCGTTACAAATAGTGATTGAACTTGCTGATTTTAGCAATGGCATCGATCATTCGATCTAATAAAACAGCCGCCGTTCTCATACTGACTTTGATGAGTCTTCTGGTATTACACAAACAAATTAGTGAGGGGGACAGTTCTTAAAGTTTACCTCTACATTACTTGTCTATCAATTCTTATAAAATCTTATTTAGAAAAATTCATTTCAAATATTTGCTTTAGTTGAGTTTGAGTAAAATTTTGCAAACTAAACGGACGATATAATTTCGAGCATGATATTTCAGTAGTATATGCGTAATATTTTCAATATGAATATTACAATGTTGATAATATATAAAGCCCAAAGACATGTTGCGACAAAACTCCATACGGATTACTCTAGAACAGTTTTTTTTTCTTTTTTATTTCGAAAACAAGGCTTACCTGCGGAATAAATTGGCTTACTTTTAAAAAGAAATCGTAGTTAAAGTCAGGCATGCTGTGTACACTAAGCAAAAAGTCAAGAAAACACCACAGTAATAAATCTGGTTTCTTCACGTACTTGTATAGCATCTGGACGAAGATGCAAAGTTTTCAACACTACGAAATCACTCTACTCCAGTTCGAGAAAATATTTATTTTTACTCCCCTAGCTCTTTCAGCCTTAAAGGTAGTTTGAATTCAATTTTATACATCCATTTTCTTTCGTAACGGGACACTGCTTTTGGAAAATACCTGTCTTGGGGACGAAAATCCCTTGAAATAAGAACCCAGGTAGCATAGCCTTTTGCAATTTATTTGACTAATTTCTTTAGCTTGATAAAAATAGTAGCTCCTACGATGGAGATAGTATGGAATGTGCCTAATGGAATCTGTCAGAATATGCTTATGCGGACAAGTGAGAAACCTTGAAAATGTTCCTCATGTCTGGGCTAAAATTCCTTTCTAGCCCACCAAAACCTCACATATTTGCACACATGTTCCCTTCGAGCGGTCACAACTAGTGGCATACTAGTATACTCTTTATGGCAACTACTTAAGTTCCTATTTATGCGTTATGACAGCCATAGATAAAGGTTTGCCATTCATTTTTATTATATGTAGACATTTACTTGGTAGCACCGTTAATTAGAAGGGCGTGTTTATTTGCAAGACAAACCAGGAATTTCAATATTCATCGTAGTATTCCCTAATCTTAGCCGAACTTTATCTGTGAAGTTAATTGAGGATAATATCTGAAGTCTACAATCCCATAATTTTAAGAATAAGAAGAACGGATTTTTAAAAACGCCTTATTATATAACGGACATGGTGATCATATAGCTACTGATCAAAGAGAAGTCTAGACAACTTTTTAAAACCGAAAAGTCGGGGTTAATACAAGTGATAAGGTGACTCTTTTCCGTCATGATGTTTTTGTTTGATGTTATTGTTTGCTCATTTTGTGAACTTATCACACCCTCAAAGTATTTGGCATATTCAACTGTCAACTTATAATGGAACTTTTAACTGGACAACCAGTCTCTTTGGAAGACTGGGAAGAAGACTATTGATCGGTTAAACAGTTGCCTACCTTCTTATCTACCTTGCCAAAACTTCAAAGGTAATAAATTTTCCTGAAGAGCTTTAGGAAGCATTCATCAGGGACTGTTTGGCCCCTGAACAGTCACTGGACATTTCCATTTTAGGTTTCCAACTTTACCGGACGGAAGACTTGTATCGACATACATTTAATCTCGTTACACTGAGCCGGCATTTTAGTGAAAGTAGAGACAAGTATGGGCCACAGGTTACACCCTCATTCATTGAAAACTGTCATATCATAAACGCTTTTCAAAACAGGACAGTTCAATGAGTTGCCGCTGTTTTTGGCATAAAAGTTGCAATATTTTGTCCACAATAAAACCGGATTTTTTTCCGTGCTGTCCCTCGATGCCAGTCAAAGTCAAGAGAATGAATCCAATATTAACTACATTGTTCAAGTTGTTCACAGGTTTCCACGGTTCTCCACACGTCTAAGAAAAATGATATTATATGGCGGGAGGTCGCTATGGAATATCAAACAGTGGGGAGCCAGCTTATTAATACTGCATCTTTTCAGGCAGCTTGAAAACATTTATTGCTCTTCGTAAACACTTGTATAATAAATAAAGAGCCAAGTAATTACAATTTGAGCTGGTTATTTCATTATATTTTCAGTAAAGCCTAGGAAAAATCGCGAAAATGGGAGATCTTTAAAGTTGTAAGAAAGCTATCACTTACATGAAATAACACCAGTGTCATCAGTACGTACCTACAAAGGTTACACGCGTCAGCAATACGTCCGATCTTCCCCCATTTTTTACTTATTCTTCCACGTGCTTTTGTTTATCTGTCATCACGAGATACTACCTATACTGCTTAGATGTCCTTTCTAGGTGAAGTTATCACAAGACGACTGTCAATAAAGGCAGAGTATAATCATTACACACTGCCCACATAATCAAGTGGAGTTCATCTGACATTATTTTTCTCCCCTCATTGTCTACAATACACTTGATTTGTTATTGTGAGGTTCGGCCACACTGCCGTGATGTCTTTTAAATTTGATTGTCTGCTGATAAGCCTGCTTCACAAGCTCCGAAGGCCAAAAGTCTCCCGCTTTCGTTAACATTTAGCTATCGGATGTTGCAAAAGGACGCTTTAGAAAGCCCTTTCCCAGAGGACAAGGAGCGACTGAGTTTGGCAATTTATCACGAGGACACTTCACCTGCCTATCTCATTAAGTTATCTAGGGGCTGCAATTATATGAAAACTGCTCCATAGAGTCACTACTCCTTCACAAATTATCACCTTGTAGCACCCAACTTTGCCGAACTGAGCATTATTATAAGCTGTGCCAATGTCAGTTGGGTTATTTGAGGGAAAATGTGGTAGAGTTTTTTTATAGGTGCAGAAGGGAACAAAGAGGAGCTTACGGGATCGGTGGCGGTGGGGTTAGCGAAAGCAACAGAAAGAGTGGGAGAAGGATAAAGATGCATGTTTGGTGACCGGTGGGAACGTTGAGTGGATTTTTAGCTGTCAGAAGTATCAATTTAGGTAAAATAACTTAACTGTGCCTTCAAATGGTTACTCATTCTACAACCGCTAGGGTATTCAGCCGCAGCAACTTGCGTGTTTTTTTCGTCTAAACTTTGTACTGTAGCTTTTCCATGCAAGTCTTGGAATTACTGCCGTCATCCGAAATGTTCTCGCTGGTTAACACTTCCGACACTTCTCACATTAAGACTCCTTTGGAGGAGTTTTCAAGGCAAGTTAAGGCTTAAAGATTTAGCGTATTTTTTCTTCCTTCCTTTCCAGGTTAATTCAGCTCAAAATTGTTATTTCGTAAACATTTCTGCCTGTTTATTCCAATGTCCTAAGTCTTCCCAATTAGCGAACACAACTCACTGGGCAAAAGAATTTTATTTTGCATATTTCAGCGTCACATATCCTTCTTATTCATATTTTCATCTGATACCCAAGTACTGACCCAATCCTATTGTTATAGAGCCTTAAGCTCTTTTTTGCAGTAATCTACCACGTCAGGCCAATAAAATATGCAGCTGTCATCGTACGGATTGTCACCGAAAACGTTAAAATCCACCGAGTCGCCTACTTCTCAATTAGTTCCTGGGACTTGCGTGTTCGTTCTCATTGGTACCAGTTTATTACCCACGTAGGCAACCAAATGACCAAAGTACTCAGTAACCCGAAGTCAGCATCAGTATGTTTATCGGAGTGAGCAGCCTATGTTTAAAATTGATCAAGCATACAGATTATACTTTTCACGGAAAGGCAGTTGCGCATCGGCTAACTTGATGAAGAGAAAAAATGAACGAACTTCTACTCAAAGTCCCATAAATATCGAAGTCGAATTCCGTTTTCTGAGAGAATGCCGTTAAGAGTACATCTTTATTCCCAATCTATTTCCTCATTTTCACCTAGAATTAGAACTACCGCCCTACCTTCGCTGGTTAGGTGTTTGCACTTGGTTAGATCGGTCTTGGAAGTGACAATTTGGGTACTGTATTCACTGTATACATTCCTTTGGACTATAATGGTCAAAACCAATACCCGCAGTGGATATATTTGAGGGCATGCTTACCTTACTTATTTCTTTGGTGGCCGCTTACGGCTAAAGCCGCAGAAAATAAAGTATGACAACTTGATAAGTTGGCATTATGTGCATACACTTCTGTCTATACGATACAAAATTTACTCCGAATAGCATTGATTTCTGTGGGCGAGGTTAAGTACTTAAGAAATGCAGACGTTCATAGGGAATGTGAAGTATAGAAATATTTGCAATAACCTGGAATAATCTTATTGATTGTTGGTTCAGTTGATATTGTTCTAACAGACGAGCTTGCAACAATGACGTTGTCAACTTCAGGAAATATAGCTATGACCTGGGGGTCATAGCTATATTAATGAGAATATATCTTAAAGATAAATGTCCAACGTTACAACTTCTTGTTCTGGTGTGCCTGGAATTACTTGTCCTTCGACACAACCGTAACCTCTTACCTTGGGCCGGAATATCACTATGAAATCTTATCTTACGATGACTTCAGGTCCAAATAGTTCTCCGGTTTTGATCTAATCTTTCTCTTGAAAGAAATGATTTCATTTGTTTTGTCGATCATTGCAAAGAAGCCTTTGAAAATCAATTTTTTTCATTTACAGCTGGCGAGCCGGCTTAAAAGGACTATGCTAGAACATTTTATCCTGAAAATTGAACAACAGGGATTATTCGCCCATGAGGTATTAAAGCGTTTTGAGTAGAAAACGAAGTGATGAAGTCAGTTTGGTGAATTTTAGGGTATTTACAGGGGATATGTACAAATGAGCATAGCTGGAATGCTGACTGTCTCGGTTGGACCCCCAGCATCGTAAAGATTCTCTATTGAACAATGAGATTATATATATTTCGCAGATGTCAAGGTGGATAATAAAGCACACCAGTGGCCGTCCGTCGGTGTTTATGGCAATGAAATTAAAAAACTGAAATTAAGTGGTTTTAATTGTTAACAATGTTCTTGTTTGTAAAATTCGAAAAAAACATGATTTATCTCACCTCACCGACTCCCCTACCGCGAAAAACATTTAAAGTTAAACGAGGTAGAAGGGGGAGCCCTATGTCAAGTATAGCTTGTAGATTTGGTGAGGAGACATTACTAAGACCCATGAATGTAATCTGATTGTTCACACACAGATTAATGGCCGGCCCGCGGAGACCAGAGGGGCCATTTAATTTCCCCGAAAACGATCCCCCTACGCTGACAACGGAATTAACAACGTAGTAGGGCCGTGATTTTATCTCTGTGGATGCGAAAAACGTAACATGCCAACTGGAATTCAATCATTCGGACTTTCATATTTTCGTTTTGACTAACACAACTCCTCTTCCAAAAAATACCGCCTAAATTTCACGTACACCGGCCGTTGAATTTCAGCAGAACATCGTGCAAGTTTGCGTTTCTGGTAGGCCACAAGCTTTCTTCTGAACTGAAGGAATTTTAAGACGGAAAAGTACCCAGATCGTCTTTTACTTGTGCCTTCATTACACCGATTACCATATGGTTTCAGGCGAAAACACACATTGAAAGCGAAGACTCTTGGGCAGTATGCTTTTGATCAAATGAAAAAATCCCCTTTTCTAACCCATCCCTTTAAAAATTATTTGCTAAGCTTCTTCGCTAGTGAGTGTCCACGCCATTTTCTCTTTCCAAAGTAAAGCCAAGGAAAGAATTTGAACACTGTTTGTATTTGATCTGCTCTGACAGATGCTGAAAATATTTCTGCAACTGGAGGTAAGTGCTGCTTTTTCTCTCTCTATTGTAAGTATTTTTCTAGAAATCTTTATGTGTAAGCTACGTTGGCGATTCTAAATAAGAGATGACGGTTGTTTCTTAACCGAATAACGATGTGCCATTTCTATTTCTAAGTGACGTACGTTTAAACATAAAAATATACTGCAAGATGTAATCTGCTTGATACTCAAAAAGGGAAAGGTTTCCTCGATAATGGTTCTATCCACGGTTACTTATGGGACATTTGCACATGCCTGAAAATTATGGAGGCGTTCTCAAAAAATTCAATGTTTTAATAGTTGACGCGCTTATCAACGCCGGATCTCACCTGATTTACGTCTCCTGAACGTCGGGTTTCAATGCTTTGAGAGTTGCTTTATTATATCCTCATCGTCTAGATTAATTTCACTTAGCACGCTGATGCAACTTTAAACATACACACTGTCTGAATATAAGATGACGTTTAGTTACGCTAAAAAGCTTACGTTCTTCCGCTACTAAAATGCTTTCGATGCATTTTGTGCATGAGAACAAGGTTTTCGAGAATAACGTTCGCGATAACCGAAATACTCATGAAAATTCAATCATCAGGTCTAGACGTTATTTTCACTAATAAAGAAGAAAAATGCTCTCCCATTTTCTGATTTACATCTAAGTATATTAGTCTTGTTGCTTTCGGCAGCACTTTTTCGAGAAGGTATGCTTTTGAACAGATATCAACATGTATTTTTCAGCATGTTTAATGCAGTTCAAAACGAGGGTTTCTAACCGGAGAAGGAACGTCAGAAACAAAAAAGTATAAAAGCTATTAAGTGTACTGCACACATTATTAAATTTCGCACATAAGTGGTTAATTAGTATTGTTAAGGTAACGAATAAATGCGTCTTGGTGATGGTTCCTCTGACAATAAATTAAGAATGGATTTCCTTTGTCCAAACGATATCATCCCACATTTGATTAAAAATAACAAAACTTTTACTTGGTTCCTTTATTTTATTATACAATCTGAGATGTCAACTATTTACTTTATGTTTGTGAGCATTTGGGTATATTTTCACTTACCTTGAAAAAGAAACTAAAAACGTCCATTTAACCACGCACACACGCAAACATTTCCAACCTATTAATGCGATACCTGTTTCGATCCCAGTTTATGCACTTGCTCAGAATAACTCGTCCTAACCACTTTCTCGGTGATAAATTTTAGGAAAATATAAATACCGGTCCTGTTACCACATAGAACTGTCCTGCTATAAAAATCAGAATTGCCAAGGCCGAGAGCACTCCTGCCTTTTTAAAGTCAGTGTTCATATTTTCTGTCTTGCCCATGTGTTAACAACAAGTCGACTTTAACTTGCCTGAAAATTAGCTTCTATAAAATTGCTGCTACCAGAGAAAAACGAGCGAGTACGTAAATATGGTTTAAAGCATTCGGTAGTGCAAAAAGTCCCTTGAGGGCGGCAAACCCCCCATTTGAACCTCTTTGTGAAGAGATTATTGAGGAGAGTCCTAAAGTGAGTAAAGTTGAAATACGCAGGGAACCCTCTTTGACTTTTGGGTTGTGTTCAGGATTTTACATCAGGTTCGGTTACTACTCATAACTGCAATTTTAGCATCGATCCCCCTGAAATCATCAAGCTTCGTAAATCTCTCGAAGGTAAAATACCTCACTTGCATGATGCACTTGGAAGGAAAAAATGGCAAACTAAAAATTGTTTTCCAATGTTAAGTTTTCGATAAACGAATATGTCCAGAGTTTTGTCACAAACCTAGATGGATAGAACTATCTTTACAGCATAAGGTTGGACTGACGGATTGCAAGCTGTATAGGAAACAAATTGGGGTGACAAATGCCTCTAATTGGGAATAAAAATAAAACTTGAGCTTTACAAATATCAGCAATTAAGTCAACGTTATCCAGACTTCCTGACAGATTTAATTGAACTTGTGTGTGCTGAGCTGTGCTGTACAGGGTGTCCAAGAAGTCTGGGTACATAGGGGATAAATACATACTTTTAGAACAAAACAATTTAATTTAATTACAATGTTAG
>UYRU01042374.1:14386-24769 GCA_900617775.1 Dibothriocephalus latus | reverse complement strand
ATCCTCGGATAACAGATTCCACTTGCGGTCGTACGAAGGTTTCCAGGACCCTAGGGAAGCAGTCATCATTTAAGGGAGAGGAAAATTCGTACGACGAGGTACAGAAACAACATTGCACATTTGGCTACGTTTGCGTAGTGTAGGGAGAGTTTAAGTAAGGCCGTGATACAGACTCCCAAGTCCTTCTGGGCGTCCACTCCTTCCACTGGTATGCCATTTCGTCGGTAAACCGTAGGATTCTAAAAAATGATTTTGTCGACTCCTATGATGTTGCACTTGCTGTCATGGAACGGCAAGGACCAGTCCTCTGAGTATTTTGGAGTGGATTCAAGTTTTCCTGCGAGCTTTATTCGTCAGCCGCAGCTCGAATGACATGCCAACGTTTGATATCATCGGTGAACATGGCGATACCTCACTTCAGTTCGTTGGCGCAATCGCTGATGTAGACAATGAACAAATGGGGCCGAGAAAGGAGCATTGGGATACAAAACTCCCAACCGCAACCTTTGCCGACTGTTTGTCGCTGCTATGGACAGTGTGCAAGGGGTCAAGTACGAAGTCTGTATCCACGCCAGATGCTTACTTCTTACTTTTATGCGGTTGAGTTTATGAAAAAGGCGATAATGTGGCACGCTACCGAAAGCCTTCTTGAAGCCATTATGGACTGTGTGCATCGTTCTATCGACTGCCTTGATCCAGTATTCTAAACATTAGAGAAAAGTTGTCACGCAGGACCTACCTCAACGGAAACCACACTGGATATAGGAACGCAGATGGTTATGTTCTAGAAACTGCATTAGTTGTTTGTGGTCGGCTGGTAGACATCTGGCTTCGAAGGATGTTTGGAATAGCGTAGAGAGTGGTTTTGCCAACTCACTTGCGAGCTTTTTCAAAATCCTTGTCGGTACTTCAGTGAAACCCGACGACTTAGATATTCTTACCCTAACAATTCTTCAAGGAAAATAGCCTCAATGAATTGAATAGTCTTGACGTATAATCGTATCCTGTTTCCTTTGTGAAAAACTGACGAAACAAATCTGAAAGATGAGCACTTTCGCTCCGTCCTCAGTACGTTCTATACCTTCAGCGGTCCTCAGCAGGGGTATCTGATCCCTTGAGTAATTTGAAAACAACCATTGGTTCACGGTGGAACGATGCAGCAGGATCACTTTGAAACCCCGTCTTGTTCTAAGATTAAGGCCCTAAACCCGGTTTCTCTGACTTTTGTACGCGCTTAGAGATGCAGCAGTCCTATCCGTAAGCGTTTTTCCACAACCCTTGCTTTTTGTTTACTTCTATTTTTAAGGCCTGTGTAAGTCATCGAGGTCTATTGATAAACATTTGCCTCGAAATCGGACAGTACTTTTCTATGAGCGTGCGCAATATGTCCAAGAACGTTTCCCGGTATTCGGTTTTGTTTTCAAAAAATAAAGATACCCACGCAGTGTGCGTGAGTTCGACCATCATTCGATAGAAATCGAACTATTTTTTCTGACTGTCGTAGGTCTCTCGCGTATTGAAAATAAATAGTACTCCCATAGCAGAACAGCATGGTTACTTTTATCTAGCGGAAGTAGACATAACACTTCGTCGATGCTGTCCTGTTGGCCGTCGCGCAACCTCGTTGGAAACGCGACGTACTGTGTGAGGAAGAACTTAAGCGTCATGCTCAGAAGGCAAATGTCAAAGGCCTGATCGGAGCTATGTGCGCAGGCCGAGCTCCAGTCTATGTGAGGCGCGTTAAATTCACCCACGATCAGGATATCAGACCGTGTAGCAACCTTTTCAAGCTCCCGTAGCAAGGAAGCATCAACTGTGGGATATTTTCTCGGTGGTCAGTATAGTTTCAGGACATCGAAGCTTGATGCACTTGGTACCTGAATGGATAGCTAGATCACGGCAGAAGTACATGCCAATTTATCCGTTTTGTCTAAAACGGGGAGTCAATATTTTCCCGTATGTCAATAAGCCACCGTCTTGACTTCCTTCCGTCTTTTCTGAAAATTTCATAGCCAGGCATGGTTGTTCACGTGTTCAGACAACCAGGTCTCTGTTAGGGAAATTATATCTGAAGATAGTTCACAGGCATGAATCTTAAGCTCATCAAGCTTTGGTAACATACTCTGTGCATTGATGTACATAAACTTCAGTTTACGGTTCGATTGGGAAATGTTTACGGTCGGGCTCGACACTTCCTTTACTGGGTTGACTGCGCAGTTATGCGGAGCGGGCCTGTCCAGTGGACGAACAGTGGACCCTGGATCACTGGGTTGTAAATAGCCAAATTTCATTCGCCTTCGCTGAGCCTCTGTCTCAGTTCGGCAACAAGTTGACGACGTTTTATTCGCTCCTCAGGTAAGAAGTCCTGTAAAAAAGAACCTCCAGGGTTGGAGCTTTTTATCCTAAAGTGCCTAGACAGAATGTGTCCGGCTTCCTGGCTGCTGATTAGTATAATTTTAAAGGGTCTGAGACGCATTTATGTATCCCCACCATAGATATCAGACAAAAGCAACAATCTGAAATGTCCTTACACACGCTCATTCGCTTCTACCATGCAAGTTGTGCTGCCGAGCGGCATCTCCGTAGACTGATAATTTCAAAATGTTTTCACGTTAGGCGATGGACGTAGAAAGCTGGCGTCAACTGAGGCGTTTCCTTCATTAAATAAGGCTAAACACACCCCAGCATAGTTTAATTCCTTTGAAAAAAATGAACCATAGTTCTTGTTTTAAATGTCAGCACGTTCAGCCGATTACGCATAAATAGGGCAGACCTCACCCTCCAACAGCATAAGTGCCTTCACGTGAAAAAATATGTGCTTGCTAAAACAAACATTAAAAGCGGATGTCGGAAACCTTCCACCTACAGCATAGATTATGATATTTAGAAAGTCCTAAAGCTTCCGACAGAATCGAACAGGCAAGCTCCAGGTAGAAGTTCAGAAGAAGAAGATACGATCGCTGAAACAATGAATGACGTTTCCAATTATCACCGAAACCTTTCATTCGAGGCAGTCACAGAAAGGAGTGAGAGGAGGTAGTGACTTAACAATCACATACCAACCATGATAAGCAGCATCCATGGTCACCGCTGGGGTCATTTTTGATAGAATGATCGCTTGTTTATGAGTGCAGCTTGCTTTAAGCGGAACTGTCGGTCGCCCAGCGTCCCTCCCGCTTGATTGATTACTTAACTCAGGTAAACTTGCAGTACACGATGTGAAAGCGGCAGTTTTTTGTCCTTACTAATTGAATGCGAGCCGGAGAAACAGGAGTGAAAGAAATGTTGACCCATGCGACTGGCACATCTTGAGAAAATTGTGTACTTGTCAAACTGGTGGGGAAGACTGGGCGTTAGAATGATTTTCCCCGCTGCTGCTTGCTCGGCCATTCTCGTTGGACGTGGTTGTGGAGTGTTTCACCGACGCCATTGTTTTGTCAGCAATTCAAATAAATCCTCCAGGCGACTGCAGACGTGGGTCTTTCGGTCTGGCGCATAATGGGTGGCCTCTGCTGAGGTTGTTTTGAAACGTTCCCACGCATTAGCCGGGTTAGATTAAATTTCCGACAAAGCCACTACGTTGAACAAACTAGGAGAGTATTTTGGATGCGAATAGCTGAAGAGGAATGGTCCAGCTCCCACACCGAGGCTCATTCGGCCACAGCTTCGAGTTCGCCTACACCTTCTACGTAATGGCTTCGTAAACTACCAACTGTTTGTGTTTTGGTTTAAGTTGACCCAATTGTGAAAAAACTCGCGGCGTTCAGCGGGATTTAAACCCGCATAGTAGAGAAGGCCTTTACGCGAAGCCAATTCTCTCCGAGTTTCTTTACAATTGGGTCAACTTAAACTAAGCCTAGTAGTCTTTCTGGTAGATTCTAGATGATTGCGTAGGAAATCCTGGTGGATTCCATACGAGCGGTAAAGTTGGGCGGGTAAAACTGGTCCAATTGCGATGGTGTGGCGTTTGTAGCTCAACTAAAAGAGCATTAGTTTCGCGCAAGGGCCTCCTCTACTATGCGGGTTCAAATCCCGCCGAACGCCGCGATTTTTTTCACAATTGGGTCAACTTAAATCAAGCAAATTTTCAATCCTCCTTAATGATGATTTATGGTTCTCCGGCTCGCATTCATGTAAAAAACGCAATGCTCTACCGCTTCCGTTTTCTGTAATAAGATTTCATCTGGGCAAACAAGTTAGCCATTCAAAGAGGTCACGCGTGACCGGTAATTCAGGTGACAGCAAGCCAGATATCAGAGTTATCGTCATCATCTTGTGAAGGGTTCACGTGAAAATACGAAAAATCCAGGCCACATTCGTCTTTTTTCAACGATTAGATCATCTTCTAAATGATGAAATTATCTACCAGTTAGAAGAATGTGCGTCAAAATTAGCAATCTCTTTTCCGGCTCATTGAGGTGAGAATTCCGGGAATATAATCGAAAAATAGAATTTAGCAACTGGAACGGGCAAAGTAGTATGCATCCTCTAGCGCAGGGGTAGGGAACCCTTTTGAATCAGAGAGCCATAAAAGCAAATATTTGGAAATATCGTTCAGTGAGAACCATATCATATATTTTAAGTTTAAGTTAAATTAAATGTGAATATAATAAGTCTTTGGATTTATTCTTTTAGGCAATTCTGTTATAATACTCGCCTTTAATGCAACTTCTGGTACTGCATGGATGTGCTGGTGGCTTAGTTGTCCGGCTGGTAGTTAGTGATGTTGAGCTCCATGCAAGTGTTAAGAATTTCATCCGTTAGACGTGATCGTGGGGTGAAATTAAAGTATTTAAGATGCGAGAATGACTGCTCACACGCATACGTAGATCCAAACAAGTTCAATACAGCGATACTCACACGCTACAGTGTGTAGTATGTAACAGGAAGCGTGTCCCAAGTTTTGATTATCAGCTGGTCTTCGGGTTGAAGATTTTTAATTTCTGTCAACATTTGCTTGCTCGCCAACGCTGCTTTATGTCGTACGATTCTTTTCAAATCTTCATTGAATGACTTGAACTTATTCACCCACATGTCTGAGGCCTTCAGGTCAGTCGCTTATTCAAAATCTCTAACGGAGACACCAAGAATATAACTTAGGTTGGCTGCGTTCAGTGAACACTGGGTTGGATGGATGCTGAACTTTAAAAGATAGGCACCGTGGCCTATGCGCGTAAGGTAGCCTCGTCTACCAGCGTGACCGGGATTAAGCTGAGGTCAAGTCTGGAAGTTGTCGTACTTTAGTAGAAAGTCTGTTATTTAGCGAGCTTGTCGTGGTCGTTGGAACGCAGGATAAAAGGAAAGCAGCTGCTGTCGGCTAGCCGGAAAAGGAACACTGAAAAGAACTGCCAAGTCAAACCTAGAGGGAGGGGGGCGGAACGCCGGAGATTGGTCAAGATTAAATTGATTCCAATACGCGTTTCGGCGGCAGCAACACAGTTGAGGAACCAAAATCACAAAATCTGAAGTTTCCAATTCCAATTTTATCTGGGATAGCCAGATGCAGTCATCAAAAGAGTCACACCTGGCTCGCTTGCCGATCCCGGCTCTAGCGCGGTCAACGATGCGTTACGCAACGCAAACCTGTGTCATAAGACAGCGGCTGCAAAAACCAACCGATTTAAGACCCAACAGCTCGGCCAGTCATTTAACATTCTGCTTGAATACGGTTTGCACGCTTTGAAGGCGGAGGGCCGACCGTGCTCTTCTAAAAGTCAGCAAAAGGAAAAATCCCCACAAATGGGCAATTTCTCTTTCTTTAATCTTTCCTACATGTAGAAATTGTGTTCCTAGCTTAATATGTTGACTAGCAACCTCCACGGCGTGGATGCGCTAAAACTTAACCCATCTTGATAGGTAAAATAAATACACCTTTTTGGCAATGAGGTGACCAAAGACCACCTTGGTGGTCCACAATTGTCTGCCTTCGTCTATGTGACGCATTCAGTTAGCGAACGAACGCCATCAATTTTGCTAAGGCACTTTTTTCACTGCCCAAATTCAACTGCTTTAATTATGACCGTAATGACTGACAGGCGTAGACAATGTGCTAACCTCGTTTCCTGTTGAGCATTGCTCTTAAACAGCCTCTTTTCAGATACAAAGTACAATCAGTTTGAAAATCTGTCTCGACCACAGGAATCTGGTTTATAAAACGCGGTAAAGCTTTGAGGAGTAAGGCATCTATTGAAAACGAATGAGTTAGAGTCGAACATGCAGGCTTTTAGCTCATTTTATCCGGAGATCCACGAAATAAGTTCGAAATCTTGAGGCCTAAAAAGTAGGCAGTTTTGGCATTACCAGTTCATCTGCGGAAACGTCTAAATTCCTAACTATGCGGTTAGAACAGATGGAAATTAGTAGTTTGTAGAAAAGCACAAGAGAACTTCATGTTGCTAATCCATTCTCATCGACTAAACAAGCATTTTTTTGTTTGGTAGACGAAACAAAATAGTGCAATACCCCTTTTATCGTTTACTTATTGAAAATATTCTACCTACTACTCTGACCTTCGGAACCTAAAAAAAACTGTTGGAAGGTTTCTGAGACAGGTCCCAAGTTAAACTTGCGGAAAATGAATAAACTATACCAATGAAAAAGTTACGAAGCAATTTAAAGCCAGTTAGATAAAAGTAAAAAACAGGTATTCGCAGCGCTAGGTAGATGAAGAGAAATAACACTTTGCTTCAGAAAAGCAAAAGTTTCGACAATATAAGAAATTCCGTCATATGAGTAACCCGAAATTTAAGGCGTAAATAATATTTTTCGATGCAAATACCTGATTATGCAAGATGGACTGAACACAATAACTTGACGAACCTTTTGTTTTTGCAAACGCACTTGCTGAAATAGTTGCAGTTGTGTTCTCCGGCTGTAAATTCCTGCATTAATTTAAGTAATAATAGCATTTAAGGGCACGTTCGTCTTTTGGCTGTCATAACAGCAAGTAGCGGTCACCCGGAGAAGTTCGCCATTTAGTGCACGTTAAAATACAATTTTAAAATCCCATTATTAATTAGTTGTTATCCAGTGAGTTAAATAATAGCCCTTATGAGTTAACTCGTACTCACTATGCATCGTTGGCATCCGCTCAACAAGGAAAATCCGCAAGTTTCTCGATTCCATACATTTAAGTGAGCCACGAATCAATAAGAATAATAATTAAGAAGAATATCGATTTAAATGTCACTTAAACATTTCTTAACTTCAGAGAGAAAGCAACATAGCTATCGACCGGTTAACGAAATCTACCGGATGCTATGTTTCGGCCGAGCACAGAATCTTGTCTAAGGCAGTGTTTAAGATAAATTGTTTCTAGTGCATCACCCAATTGTCTGAAGACGAACTGGGGTCCTAGGGAAATTGAAATGGTGATACATATATATGTACTAGATGGCCTAACTCATTAAATGTCGAAATAAAAAATTCATATTTCTTTGTTGAATTAATTTAAGACGCAGAAGACTGTCCAAAGAATTAATTCACATTCTATGTAATAAAAGTTAAACAGGGTATATTTTGGCGCAATCCGACGTTTTTTTGAGATCCAAGTAATTTCCTACGCTATAGCAATTTACAGGTCAAAACCTCCTGTTTGTCTGCGTTGACCGTAATTACATATATATAAACTACAACATCTTTACATCATTCCATTCTGGAAGCCGCATATAAGATCTTGCCTCTACGAACATCAGGTGAATGCACAAAGGAGAAATCACGTGTTTTCGAGAAGAAATGACAGATTCAGCTTTGCAAATTCAGTTAAGCCCATTTATGGGGTTTCGCGTTATAAGGCGCCGTAATATAATATTTTGGCTGTAGGTTACCTTAGCAGATCGATAATTAGAACAACACTTATATACATATACATATATAGCATCCTTTTGAGATGTCCTTTTCCAATGTCACGCCTTAGGATAAGGAGTTCCAGATTATGGAAAGTAGCAGCGGGTGGGTTGCTATATCAATCCTAAGTTAGTAGTTTCAAAATTTTAAGTTCGCTCTCTGGCGCGTTATTAATAATAGCATTGTGCACAAAGATAAGTAGGGCGGACCTGAACAGTTTGTGAGAATGCATGACGAAGATTGTGACCACAATACCGTCAAGACGCACCATTATATGCATATTGAGACCGTTGGCATGGAATATCTGCCGTGTTCTCTAGGAGTATAATTAAGAAAATGAAGCAGAGGGTTGGACCTCATTAGCAATCAGCCATGATCAAGTTGTTTTGAAGTAGAAAACAAATTAGAAAAACGTTTTTTCAAGGACGAAAAACTTCATTAATTTCAGCTGACTGATATGGAAAAACAATGGAATCTGCGGTAACGTCTCACTTATAAATAAGCCTGCGATTTCGAATCAGGTAACCATATGTGGGACAAATTTTCCAGGAGAGTGCACTTCACCGACGATAGAGTAAAATAACTGCGACGGTTTTTGGTCTTGATGGTTATCAAATTTGGAGAGCGGCCAATCTGGCAGTAGCTAGCCTCTCAGAACACGGCCTCAAATCTCATTTTGTTTCTGTCATCAGCCTAGATCTCAGTCTCATCGGGGATATCTTTGTAATTATCAAATGAAAGTGGCACAGGGCAAAAAGAATCCGTTTATGCAAGAAATCCTGACGTTGTGCCAAAAAGTCCTATCAAACATAGCAACCTGACTTACTCAATTTTTTGACAGATTTTATCCTCTTTTATGCGTAAATGGACAATTAGCAAAGTGCTGATTTATTTTCCATTCTTAAATGATGTCCTTTTATGGCTGAGCTTCGATTTTTCAGTAAAAAGTTAGTTTACAAAACAAACTATTCAGCCCTTATAAGAACGCTTGTTCATTCCCTTTGTAAGGTGTTTGAGGCGTTTGGGATAACTTAGCTAGTTTGTGACTTTTGTTTTTTCTTCCTAAAATTATGCTGACGTTGTGTTTTAAACAATCTTCCATTAAAAAGTCGTTCAAAATTTTCAAGTTAACTTGCAAAGTTTCCGGTTAGTTCTTCTTAATGTGAATCCAAATAACATTTAAGCGACACTTCAAAATTAAGAAGAATGCAACCGTGCGGGAGAAAGTTAAAAAACAATGACAACATAAACATTATGACTGTTTTCACGATGAGATCTTTGAAGTATCTTTTTTTTCAACAGTCATTGTCCGGCGAATAGCGCTTAACGTAATAACTTGTTCGCCAAATATTGATATGTTTGATATGCGTAACAGTATGCTTGGGTGAGGAATTTTATAAGCCACACATCTTCATCTCAATCGGAAAAGCTTTTAAAGGTGTTACGTCACTTCTATATACTTCATTGCGAGGGCTCTAAATGGATCCCTTTAAAGGTAGCTAAACCAAGATGTCCTGCAAACTGACTACTAAAAACTATTTGAAAGATATTCAATAATACCGTCTTCAACCGACAAGACGAAAATGGCAAAGATGAAACTTAAAATCGCTTAATGGCCGAAAAGTCGGAGCTCGATCTCCAGGTCTGCAAAGATGAGGCGAATTATATGCCAAGAATGACAATACTCGGTTAGTCTTTCTTCTTAAGTTTTCCATTCTGCATCGATACAAATATGTCTACGCACCAGGTTTACTATGTCGAGAAAATGTCAGCCACAATTCTGAAATGGATTTTGCGTTTTGGTCAGATTGTCTGAGTTAAAAGATTACACTTACTGCTGTGCAATATAGTCACATGACCTTACGGGTTACCAGTTATTGCATGCGCTCTCTAAAAATAATCACTGGCTATTGTGAGCTTTTTATATTGATTTTTGACGACCCGTTAAACTCCAATCTATTTAATGGGAAAAATGTTCAAACATATTTATGCTCTTACTTATTTTATGGCAACTTACGCCGCAATCATACTTCAAACTTTCAAATATACTATTTTTCGGCAAATAAACACTGTTTGAATAGGCGGCTAATTTTCAGCCGGTTCTGCCAATCACTTGACTTCTGGGTTTCCAAAGTAAATGCTATATACCGTCCGAGTAAAGCAAGCCAGGTCTTTCTCTTTGTTATTTAAAAATACATATGGAAAGCTTAGCATTAAATGAGATACAGACCATACAAAACAGTTTTTGAGAAACATTGTCAACTAGACAGATAGGTTGCTTTATGAATGGATATTTCACGGTCCTAAATAACTAATAATTCTAAATTCGTAAAAAACCGAAATATATACGCCTCCTTACGTATGCATTTTAAAAAACGCTTCATTTTCCACATTATGAGTACAATAAGTATTATGCAAGTGTGCAAGTATTATGTACAATGTATTTTACTTTATAGGGACATTAAGCATGAATGAGAATAAAAAACACTAGTAAGGGAGTCAAGTTTTCCCAGTCGTTTGGAAAGAAGCTTGTTCAAA
>UYRU01042371.1:14138-28165 GCA_900617775.1 Dibothriocephalus latus | reverse complement strand
ATGCATTTTATTTTACTGTATTTAGATGTGTTATTGATTTATATCTGCAGATATTCCTAATCTGTATTATCATTTAAACTATTGCCGAAAAACCCGATTATCAAACTGCAGGTTTCTTGAATTTCCCGAAAAATTGGAATGGTTGCAGGTTTCTTGAATTTCCCGAAAAATTGAAATGTTGGTTAGGAGGTCGAACCCGATTATCAAATTGCAGGTTTCTTGAATTTCCCGAAAAATTGAAATGGCGGTTAGGAGGCCGTCTACTTCACCTTACCTGTTGTCCAACTTACCGTTCTGGAGTTAGATTATGATAGTACGCGGCGTGAAGCGCCCTGCACACTTTCAATTTACCTGTGTAACAACCTGCTCCCAGCGGCCGCGGGAAGCAAATTTGACTAAATTTTTCCACTTGACACTTTCTTCTAAAAATTTCTTTCTCTGTCTATCCTCTTTCCCCACCTCACAAAACTGTATGACCACCGTATTCGCAGGACAAAATGCTGGGAGTAAGGGTATATGAGTGGGGCTGCATAAGCTACCTTTTCCCGTGCGCTACCAAGGAAACTCCTGCCTCTTTGATATGTTATTTCTTTAGTTTTCTACTTAAAATAACTTCCTCATTACACTACGTTGATAAAGGCTAAAGTCCTGCATCCCCTTTCTGATTATGGGTCGGGAGAGCTTGATAAAGCTTAATTGTGAAAATGGACACACAAAAATATCTTTTTAACTTGGCACGAATGAAATCGTCATTCTCTTTGCATTATTCTATGTTTAATAATTCTGAAATATGGGGCCGGCCTAATATGGAAAACATAAGCTAAGGACTCACGCGTCAGCCCTTTGGCTGCCAATTATCATATGCACTCGAAATCAGCGTCAGACAGGGAATACTTTGACATCATTATGGTACGACGGGATACAGAATAGTGGCAGAACATCAGGAGTTCTGACATATATGTATTATTTTCTGTTCGTCTTCTACGTGCGGTCATAAAGAATACAGTTTATCACTGCGTTTTGCGAGAAAAACGGCACACGTTTGCAAAAAAGAAATTTATAATGATGAACTCTATCGTGCTTTCACCCTGAAAAGATTGCACTTCCCCGTATTGGCCTTCAACAGGCTTTAGTTGACTCAATATCAGACTTTTCCATATCCCGAAAAGATTTTTTTAATGTATCGGCTTATATTGGCGTTCTTTTGCAGCGCAACGCATATAAGTAAAAGGTTTTGTTCTGTGATATTAAAAAGCATCAAATTTAGTTTACAGATCTCAGTAACAAAACCAGACTTAGGCTTTACTGTCAGCTCGAACTTCGATCACAGCTTTGCATCAATTAAGTGCCCTAGTGTAGTTGAGGTGATCAGGGAAGTTAATGTAATGGTTGGAAAATAAAGCTTGTGACTGTGCCTGTTCTTACATATATCTAGCCATTTGACCACTTTTTATCTATAATTACCCTTAAAATAAGCCAACCACTGTTATTTTTTAGAACCGTTCTGCATGTTTGGACTCCTTACGTAGAAGGACAGTTTATCAGCAAGCTGTCCTTCCCACTCGTTTGTAGTCAGTTAAAATCGAGGATAGAGCATTTTTAAGTGGCTTTATTGAACCAGCACAGAGCTGCTGCCGCCTTCACAGCACTGAACAATAATTAGTCACACTGGACTGCTAAGTAAATTTAAAAACGGCGTTCCTATTTCTTCTAAAGAACGCACATATATATCTATAGACAGAAATTTCTGACCAAAAAGCACAGGCTAAATTGGAATGATAATTTATAGCTTATTAGCCATCATCAGCCAGCCATACACAACCTCAAGGGTGGCGAGCCCCGAGCCCCGAGGCTCCAACCCGCGAATGTATTAGTTAGCTAGTCCAGCGCTCTTACGCCTACGTCATGGGCTCAATGTCTTGCCGGTTTCGGTGCTGATTGATCGGGATTAGTGAGTTACTTCACCGGTTGGTGAAAGCCCATGTAACATTATGCATATATATCTTTTATATGCATATTTAAATGTGGCCCGAGACCCAAAAGAGAAATGAACAGTAAGGGTTTTGTATGCTTAAGCAGATTAATACTAACTAGCAAGAATATGTTTGCCAAAATTTGAACTATTAAGTGCCTTTTTTATAAAGGAAAATAATGCGAATTTAGGATCAGCTGTACAGTAGATTCCCCACCTCGTCAAAGGTTGACCGAAATTCTGAAATATGTCTTACATCCGAACAAAAAAGTTCAGTATATTTTAAAGCGTCGAAAATCAATGGGGGCAATGTGTTATAACGGTGGCCAAAAGATGCAAATTTCCCGTCTGACTAACGCGTCGTTTGAGCCCCGAAGGAAGAACACAACAAGAGTGTATAGAAAGTAGAAGTCTTAGTGCAAACCTAGTACAGCATACTTAAGAGCAAGAAAACGCGTATTTACAAGGTTGGGCCAATAAGATGGTAGTCACAAGAAGGACATAAATCTCATTGCTGGTGAGTCATGGGAGTTGACGTGCTAGTCTGAGCGAGACGTCGCACAATGCATTTGAGTGGGTGAAGCGCTTGCTGTGGCAGCTGCGTTATATTCCTGCGCCGGTCGTAGATAGGCTCGGGTGTCAGACAATGCACTTTGTGTGCGCGGGCCGCTTGCTGACGTGACAGCTGTGTTCGCGTCCTGTTCCGCCGCGCCGCTGCTCCATGCGTTGTGTGAGAGCAGAGCAGATGCTTTGCGTGGGAATTTTGTTTCGGCCACGTGCACTTACGCCGCCCCGTAACACAATGCATGCTCGTAAAGAAATTACGGTTGATTATGGTGGATGTCAATTTCTTTAATGCTTGAGAGTAGTACTTAACGTTGATAAGTCAACTGTCAACAAACCTTCAGAAACGTCTGAAATGGGACAAAAACAAGACTGTTTGAATTGATAGAATTAAAAACTAGATAAGTCTTATACGACATGCGAAAGATTGCTCGAGATACTCTCACTTTTGTATCGCTTTTTGTAAAGTTATACAAAATTGATCTCTTGAGATACTCGTGGTGGTAACAATCCTGAACGATATCTGCTAAACCATAAAACCTGACGTCAAAACAGCATATACATGGAATCAATGGCATGCGGTGTAAATATCTTGGCACTCAAAATAGTATTGTCTATGAGTTCCTGAAACAATCTGAATCTGTGACTGCCGATCGATATCAACACCAATTAAGCATTTTGATTTGAGCACTGGCCACTAAACAAACAGAATATGCAGCAGGAAATATTCAAGTGGTTTTGCAACATGATAACGCTAGGCCATATGTTCCAGCCTAAGAATCTTTGAAAGCATTTTGCTGGGAAGTCCCGTAGTGGTCTCCTTCCAATACTGTTTTACCAAATCATCGTTTTATACGGGCCATTCATAATGACCTTTCTGGGCAGACCTTTTCTAGACATTTGTCTCTGTAACGGGCCGCGCGTTAAATGAATTGGACCAAAACTGGCTAGTTCTGATTCTGAGAAATTATCAGCCAAACCGTGTACATAAGGCAAAGAGGTGAGCAGTCGGTGCTTCCTGACTCTCAATGACTGCCAAACCCAAATCAATCAGGCTGATGGAGGCAAACAAAAATCGAAATTGCCGACTTTCATGAAAACGAACATATGTAAGCAGCTACGGGGTCATTAAGAAAAAAGCTGCTCCAATTTATGTGAAGTTGCTTTGACATCTCTTCTTGGATGCGTACATTATGAAGATATTTAAATAAGTGAGAAGGAAGAACGCCGCCCCTCAGTTCTCGAGTATCCTATGTATCTTAGATGACTGATAGGACTATAATCTACACATTCACATATTTTCCTTGACACTAGTATTATTAGACTGATATCGGGGCTGGAAAGATAGCTTCTAGGCACAACTGGAAGACTGTATCTTGTACAGGATCAGTTAGCGCCTATTTACATCGTGAACCTTCTTTTCTCCAGGCCTTAATGTAAAAGCATTTTGCGGTCTGTTTATGTTTGCAGTACCTGTGCCCTAAAATTGTGGCTTTGAAATGCATCTTGGCTCTGTACACGCAGGGCTTCTTTAAGCAGCCAAACGACGGCTTGGACAATTCTTCTCTTACCGTTAATATTTGCACTTCCGAACAGACTAGTGCACCATTAATGTTGACCCTCTGGGAAAAAATAATATATCGTACTTTTAAAAACTAGATCCTATATATTTTAACTTTGAGAAGGAATATGGCATAAAGTTGGTCAAGTTCAAAGATCGTTGTTGTTACTAACATATGTTCTGATCTTACATGGAAAACACGTATAAAAATTCTTCTTGCAATCTGCTAGTGGTTTCCTCATATTCGATGCTTGAAGTGAAGTTACCTTTTGGTTAAGACCTTTTCCAATTTGGTAAAGAAGAAAGAGGGTCGAACTTCGGAACGATCTGTTTGTTATTATGAGCTCTCAGACTCCTACAAGAGTCCAGCGTCAGAGATAGGAAGCAGCAATAAATGGGAGCTAGTTAAGGTATGTGTACAAAACAAGTTTGAGCTCGTAGAGAATCAATAATTGTCTGTTATGGGCGCCGAATGGTCACTGTGGACTATGTCAGTCTGCGCAAGTAGGCAAGATCGCCGTGTTGGGTGTGAATATTTACAGAAATATAATCGTCAACGAAAACAAGCAACATTTATAAATGGGGGATCAATTAAACGTCATAGGGGGAGGGGGGAAATGAGGGAGAGAGGACCAATTAACCAACTGTGCCGTGAGTCTGGAGATACCTTCACAGGGCAACATTGCGGGCGCCGGCTCGATACGTCTGTTGACTGAATTCCCCTCCGTGGACGAGGCTTCAATCAGTTCTCGACGTATCTTGCTGCCAGCTTGGGCAATTATCCTCGCGGCTGCGAAGTTAAACTCGTGACCCATCTCGTAGATGTGGGCCGCTACCTGCGATAAAGCGTCACCCCGTCAAACAGCCAGCTTGTGTTCATGTATGTGCGATCCAAACATGCGTTCAGTTTGGCCTGTGCGATTACATGGACAGCTTAGGTATGGGATGCGACACACTACTCCAGATTGCTCATTCTGCGTAAGCCGGTATTATATTTTCATCATCTTGCGCATGGTAGCTTTGGGTCTGTGTGCAATTCCAGCACGTAGTCCCGCAGCGATGCGCTCCGTCGCTAATGAGACGTCCTTGATGTATGGTAGAATGTGCTATATCCTCGGTAGGTCTCCAATTTGTAACTACTTTTAAAACCAAATGCTTATGTTGAGGTTTGAAAACTACAAATTGTTTATTTCCCCTTTAAAAATGTCAGATATTCCTACACGCCTTTAGGAAGATACAATACGAGTATCATGATATTTCATAGTCCATATGGAGGTTTCACGGTTGTAAATAGGTCTTGATTAGAAATTATTGTAACTTAAATATACCCTTTCCTCCATCTAAAAATGTAAGGAAAACATAATTTGCTACCAAATGAACGTAGAACAAATATGCTTTTGCATTTAAAATGTATATTACATAGGTATTCATTTATTTACAAGGTAAGTATTCTTCTGCGGCTGAAAAAAACTCATTCAACACTCATATACTGTAAGGAGTGCAATATCTGATAATTATGCTACATTATAAATACTGCTGCAACCCTTCTTTTACAACTGTAATTTACATGCGGTTATTCATCTATTCTAAATAAACCGTGAATTGACCCAAAAAACATTTGTATATATGAAGTTAACTGCAATACACTACAGTTTTTAAATTGAGTGGCACTGTAGAAGATAGACGGCGCTCGTGGAGGGCTTTTTGCGTGTAAAAAGACAACTAACAGATCCTTATTATGTTTATCGACGACACAACTTACCTCCAAATAAACCCTTCAGGCTTTTAATGCGACCAAGGGAGCTTTAATTTGTCCCATACATTCTTCTCTTGCTACACTGCATCTCATTCTGACAGAGGATTAACACTCTAGAAATGGTCAAACAATTTTAGTCCCTGTGTTTGACGTTTTTTTTTCCATTCATATTCTGTCTCTTTTAAACAAGCGATTTTTTTAATGTGGCTATCTCAAAGGGAAATTAAAATTCTTTTGTGACTTGTGTGTTACTATATCCAACTATACCCATTTTGCCAATTATATAACTGCTAAACAATGACGCAACTTTTTGTGCAATGTTTTTTCTCTATGCGCAGTGGGTCCGTCGTTGAGCAAATAATAAGACAAATGACAGGTCTCTTTGCTCGACATATTTAGTCTATTTCTTCGCGGCATAAGGTCAACTGATATGGCCTTCCTAATCATACGCGTATATCTCTTCTCAGCAGACCTGTGCAGACGACGATGGACGATACGTACATTGAAGTTCACATCACCTAATTACTAGCATAATGCACAGTGCATTGTGTAGATGTAAAATGTGAATTTTGTGCAAGTTTGCAACGTAATGAAGTGTTAAAAAGATAGCGTTAGGTAAGCTCCTTAAGCCGTACCATATCCTTCGGACTATTTACAGTAGAATGTATATCTAAGGAAATCTGAAGATCAAAATTTAAATGAGTGATTTAACACACATTTGAGGTTGTTTATTTTGCCCAGTGAGTTGCAAAACGCTGTTCGCTAGCAAAAAAATCGGTTCAGATTACTATACGGGGAAAAAACGGAGCCAAGTGGGGCAAAATGCAACGTTTATTGATATCCAAGCAATTGCCTACGCTACTAAACGCTGCGGAAAAAAAACTTCTTGTTTTTGCCTCTCGTTCTATAAAAGATCAATTATAAAAAGCGGAAACTTTTTTTAATTATATATGTTCAGAGAACAGACAATTTTGTTTTGCATTCATACAATTGGGATTAGTGCAATTATTTTTTATCGCATTATTTTGGGAAAATAAGAGCAAAATAAGGTTAGAAAAATCTATCTTTTGAATTCGCCAAGTTTTGTGCCATAAAATTGAGTAATAATTTTATTACGCTGTTATTTTCCATACTCCAGCGAAAAAACGATCATAAGCAAGCATATATGCAAAAACACAAGACATGCCGTCAATTTTCTCTGCCAAACAGTATGCAAAATAGATCTGATCATTTTTTATATGTAGGGCAGAACTAAGGAATATAAAAACTTAAAACGGAACAGAGTTTACTCGAAATCGTCGTTGATATTCTGGCACTCAATTCTGCTTTTTTTATCTAAGAACTGGGCCTAAAAGTGAACAAATTTACGAAAAAAATGCTTTGATTCTGATAGAAAAGTTAGCTCTTTCATTTACAGCAGCACATGTATTCCTTATTTTTGGGTAATACAAAAAAAATGGCCAAAATATCCCGTTCTGATTTTGATTTAATGTTCAAAGGAGCACACAGACATTTAAAGCCAGAGATAGTGTTTTATAGAATTTTTTAAATCAATCTTAGGCGTAGTCTTTCGTGACTTTTGTTGTGGACGTTCATTTATCCCGGCACTGAGTTTATATATTTGGGTAATTCTGAAACCATGACCCAAACAGACAGCTTCATAAGAAAGAATTTTTAAAATATCGTTAGTTAGGTAAACGCTTTTTAGAAATATCTTATATTGAAGGTTGTGGTTAGCATGTAGATTATAATCATTATTTATGGGCAATCGACTGAAGCCACTAAAAATCGTAGTGTTAATTACGCTTTCAAGGAAGATCTGAACCTATTCGTAATCGAAATCTTAAAATAATTACTAAAGAATGTGGCGGAAGGAGATTCCTCTTAGTTTTAAAAAAGTGGTACGTTTTCAATTGCATCTGACAATTCCATTTAAAGGGTATTTTGCCAAATACTCTTCTGAATTCTCTGAAGGGAAATTTTGCAACTTTAAAACAGTCCAAGGATCCCGCGGTGTTAAAAGCACTAAATGGGTACCTACGATTCAACATCAAATTTGCTAGCCAAATGTTCTTCTGAATTCTCTGATGGGAATTTTTGCATTTCCAAAAACAATTTCATTTAAATTTATTAGTCACTGACCGGCATGTCCGCATATGAGCTTACGAAAAAGTTCACTCCTGTGACCTCCCAATGGGCCAAGTCAAGCAAAAATGTGGTTGCCTTAGTCCGACGTAAGTCAAGCAATGACCAATCAGAAGAAAAAACTAACAATTCTATTGAAAACTTTGGAATACATACTCGAAATATGGGCTGTTTGGTAACAGTCGTACACCACATTGCACGTAATATGGAAGCATATAAACACAAAACATTTACAAACGTAATTATACTTGTGCAACTTTTCTTACTTGATGGTTTTGCATGAACAGACTTCCTTTACGTGTAAAACTAAAGTTTACCTAGTACGCTCAAATTTCCATATTTTCGGAATTTTACACTCTGCTAAAAAGGCTGGTATTTCTAGAAAAAAGCTTATACTCCTTCATAAATCGCAAAATGCTCTATTGTGAAGTATGACCATTTCTTTATTTCTGGAAGACTTTGGGGGCCGCAGATTGGGCTGTGTTTGTATAAGGGGAGTTTCTTTTAAAAATCCTTTGATTTCATTAGTAAGACAACCTACTGTACAAACACAAGCAAGAAATGCAGGCCAATTCTTCTAACTGAGTATTTTTACTGAGCTGGCTCAGAGGAGGAAAGAGAGGGGAAGATAATGCGTAATGTTAAGGGAATCTGTAAGAGATATTTAGAAAGGGTCAGCGTAATTTATTTACCTTATTTGTCTAGTTATTGACCTAATTTATTTAAGTACGCAGCGCATACTTTTTGCTACTTAGGGCCAGGGCATCTGTGTAGCGTACCGAATGATCCTACTCCGTCCACCTAAGAGCATGATCATGCTATCTTGATTGAGGTAGACCTATTGTTAAGTGGTAATTTCAAAAAAGTACAGTAGATGATTTAGCTCATCCAATGTCGTGATCGAAACATGAGTGAGTAATTTTTGCATAAATTTAGTCCGTTTTAGGATTTATTCAGTGAAGGAGGCAGTAACAGCGTTTTGCTGGTAAAATCTTGCTATTTGGAGGAGAACGGGTAGAATTCTGGCAAAATCTTAACTTTCCGGATATTCACGAAAATTTTTCTAAAATCAAAATAAATTGCATGTTTATGGTGGCACAATATAACGTTACTGTAGGCGAAGAATGTTTTAAACAACTATCTTCTGGAATGGGAGCATCGGGAAAAAGAAAGTATCAGAACGTGTCCGGAATAGGATTATTTTCCCAGAAAGTAAAAATCCAACTATAAAAATCATTTTTTGTAAAGTCCTTACATTTTTTGGCCCCCACAACACAGAAATATCTCGTTTAACGGTATTTCTTTCAGTGCGGGGAAAGAGGACCGTAAACAAGTAAACTGCTACGGTAATGAGGATATACTGTTAAATAAAGATTATGTTAAATTTGTGGAATTTGATAAGATGCTTTCCTTAGAATGTAGTCACTGCAATTGCCTAATTTGGAAACGAAACGTGCAGACAATTAGCAGTTTTTCATAATCTGATTATTTATTTGGCTATTTTTGCGCAGTTGCAACCTTGGAGTCAGGCCTTAAGGTGATCAAACACAGCAGCATCCACACCAGGGCCGATGTAGCGAGCGAGGGATAAACTCGATCGGGCCAAAGCTGACAAGTTCAGGCACACGTTCAAATTGCTGATCGAAAATGACAACAAAAACAAAAACTCGTTCCAATGAGTACTGCTATTTTCTCAGAAATTCAAAAAATGTTGAAAAAGAAAAAGGGTTAAAAGCCTGAAGTAGGAGTAAACCTGACCACAGCAGCGGCCATAAGCGACTGCGACCTCTGACGCTTACCGTCAGTAGGCATGCACATTCCTTGTTTGTATTTTCCAAGGAAAATCCACAAGGATGGCCTGCCAGTTGATCCAATCTGGACATAGACACGTCGCCCTGTTATGCCATAACAGAGTGGTTAACAGAGAAACTAAAACGTTTATAACTTCAGCTAAAATCACTCAGATATCAAAGGGCGTTTGTGTTTGTCGATAACGCTAAAGAGATGAACTAAACGGCATCATGTTCTATCTAGAAATATGATCGTTTGTGACAAACTTCCCGGTTTATGTTAGCTGAGTCAAAGTTTAATTAGTCGTAAAAAAGTAAATCACAGGATAAAACTGTATTCTCATTCAGGCGTGAAAACTCAAGATAAACAAAAAGTTGTCGTGTTTTGAGTCACACTAAATCTATGTGTGCTATAGTTTCAAAGCAATGATATTCCGTTCAATACTTTTCGGAGAACAAATTCTGTCCGTACGTTTTAAATGAAAGATTTGTTTGGCGTTCGAAGGTTTCATGACTTTCAACCTTTGAATCTTTTAAGACTGTAAAAAGGGGAAATACCGTTGCGAACTGCTAATCTAGTCATCTGTGGCGTACCCTAAGAGTCATGGGACTTTTCATGCCTAAGTTTAGCGGCTGAATACAAATACAAATACCATAATCTGTACGGCTAGTAAAGTATCTGTTTGCCATCGACCTTAAACTAATTTAGCTTCGGGAGGTGAAATTTGATCAAATGAAGTTAATGGTTGTGTCTAACATATCTATCTCACTAAGTCTTCTAGATAGTTTCTTTTTAAATTTTCTTTCCAATCATCCTCCTGAAATCTCCAGTAATTTTCATTTCTTATTGGGGATCGGGTCACAAGCACTTTAACCTTATTATGTTTATTGATGAAAAAAGCCAATATTCTTAAAACTTTAAAAGACGAGAAACGCTACTTGTTTACAAGCGACGATATGGAATATTTAGTATTGATCGGAATGTCAGCCTATTTGTTTATTGAGAATTTTGACTATAAAGTCTATGTTAATAGCTCCATAGTCGTATACTCCATTTTAAATCACAAAATATATTTCTGCCTTGTTGCAAAGATAAAAAAAGTTCGAGAGGAAAACAGCAGTCTTAAAGTGATGAGTTTTTGCCCATAATTCGGTCATATGTTTTGTAAATGTGACAAGCACAAAATAAGCCTAACTAAATAATGCTATACATTTTTTAGATTTTATAGTCTCTGTATTTATAAAAACATTGCTATGGGAGACGAAAGCAATCACGATGAAGACTTGCGTGCTATGTGTAAAAGTAGATATTTCAATTAGCAATTTGGACTTGCATGCCAGGAGTGAAATGAGACCTGCCGAATGAAAACATGCCATACGCGCAGGATGAAAATTGGCGTGTTATAACAATTGGATATTTTTGAGCATACAAATGAAAATGAACTATTCTACATGGCAGGACAACTATTTTGGTGCAAAGTTATGTGCAAGATGTGAAAACTAGGATGCCTTCCTTCGTTTTCGCATTCAACATTCTTTTGTCACAGCGGATCTTCAATATGCGACGCTTCCGACAGGTACTTATTAAATGGAGGTTTAGATAGGCTTGCATTCCGAAATTAACAGGCACACCGAAAGATTCGGACAACTGAGAGTCCAGCTGCCTTGGGATCGCCCAATGTACTTCCGTACTCTCTTCCGTATTTCAAACTTAGTCGTTATTTGAAGTGCATATTCCTACAACACTGCAAGTGAGTCTTCCCTTGATTGAGCTAAAAGCGATTTATTCTTTTAAATAGAAGGCAATTTGCAATGGTACTTCTTCCTTTGTTGTCTCATAGTCTTCGCTTCAATAGTATGCGCATCAGGAGTTCACTGCATATTTGCCTCTTGTTTTTATATATCCCTACAAACAAGTTTTTTATATATTTTGCCATATTTTCACTGCGATTACTTATTCCATATATGTTTGCATCTTTTGAAGATCATGAAAGCGTGTTTGATTAGATTATCCCTATTTTGTTCATTGATGGCTTACTTGGATCATATTTTGTTAAATATTTTCTGTCTCGTTGGGATTTATACACATGACAGTAAGAGCCAAGCTTAAGTTAAAGTGAATATCTAATCATCTGAGTTAATATATATTACTGGCAGCGGCAATTGTAATCGGATTTTTATTAGTCAGTTTGATCAGTCTCTGCGGAGTAAGGAAGTCACCCATGTTGATATAATAGGCGGACGCACCAAACATGATCTTATAAGCAATCGATTTAGAACCCTTAGATGACAAGCCGTTATACGGTTCTGTTTTCCCTGGCATATTTATATAATGTGTCCGATCTAATTTTGAAATAGCGACATCGTCATTGATGGTTCAGGAAATTCCCCTCGGACAGTCAGCTTTTAGGATCAAAATTTTTAAATTTCACAAACCGAAGTAGACTGATCTGATAATACAATTCAAATCAGATTAAAATCTTGGCTGCTGGTAAGGTCTTTTAGCTCGAGTGAACGAAGAAATGGTTCTCTCCAAGACATGTTCTTGCTGTTGGGCGTTAATGTCTCACCGACGACGCCGAGCTTTTCACAGTTTAGTAAAATGATGCATAAAAATATAGCCATACCATTTTTCCGAACTACTTATGCAGTAGAAAGCATATCTTCAATCTAAGACCATCGTAGATTTAACGTCTATAAACTACAGTTTACATTAGTTGGTTTTGATTAAGGTTTACCTCACACTGTGGTTAGTAAATATCAGGTTTTACCATTGAGTCTAAAGAAATGCGCTTATAAGCTCCTTCATTCTTGCATAGAAACTAAGGTGTCTCCATAAGCTTCGAAAAGTTAGCAAAAGCTATAAAAGCAAAATGCATCGGCGTCTATTAATAAATAAAGATATGAGATTCTGGACGTGTTATGCGCTCTGTTTTTAGATAATTATTGTTCGTCACGCATTGTGATTTGAAGGAATTAACTTGTACTATTGCTTTGTTAAATGTAAATAAACATTAGATTTTCATCATTTATATTGAGATAAGGCGTTAAAGGGCTGTCTGTTTAAGCATGAACATAAGTCTTTCACCTGGGAGGAAAAAGAATAAATTCATTTGCGCTTCATCATACGTTGTTGCCTAAAGATGTGCGGCTTTTTCTCTGAAAAAATATTATGTTCAACACCTGGTAGCTTTATATACTGCTGAAGAGTACTGATTTCTAATTATCAGCTTTTTCTTTTCGTAGGCTTAAAATGCGTAACCACAATGCTTCGACTCCTGATTTATTTAAAAACTAGTTAGCAAAATGATTTTCGGGTTTGGGATACATCGAAAAAGGAAAATTAAATATTATTTATGAATTGCACTAGTCACAACGCAACTAAGCCAAAGATTTGGTTTTTTATAATAGACAGAATAGACAATTTTTTGATATCCGGCAAACCCCCCATTTCTCCAGAGGTGCGCCTTTTAAATAAACCGAATTGAACCTCTGGTTCTTCTTCTTACAATCCACTTATCGGATCAAAATAACAAGACCGAATGTATGTTATGGCACCATGTTCAATTTCAATCATGATATTTTACGAATCAGCTTACTTCCTGTATATAAGAAGGCATGAGGTAAAGATAATAAATGAGAAAGTTCCCTTTCCCGTTATTTGCACGCCTGAGGAAGAAGTAAGGTCAATAGCCGGTCAAGTTGTTTATTATTCTGAGCTTTCCGGCTCGTGCGGGAGTCCGTCGTCAGAGATAAAAGTGTCCACGAAAAGCAAGCCACAGTTATTGGGGGAAGGAGCCAAGGAGACAAGTAGAGTTCACCGTCAAAGGTAATAGCTTTCACGCAAACAAGCAACAGTTGTGAGGGGTAGCAACTAGTCAAACGTCATAAGGGCAGAGGGAGAGAAGAGAGTTTAAGAGGAAGAGAGGGGAGAGGTTCATTGATCAACATTGTCCGCCGTGAGGGTGTTCCTGCGGAGAGCAATATATGCGGGCGCCAACTCAATACATCTGTTCACTGAGTTGTCATCCGAAGCCCAGGCTTCAATGAGCTCGCGTTCGGTTTTGCTCTCCGTGTGAGCAATTATCCTTGTCGCTGCGAAGTTAAAATCGTGGCCCGTTTCATGGGTGTGGGCCACCACTTGCGACAGTGCGTCACCCAAACCTGACAGCCCGCTTATGTTCATTTATGCGCAAACCCAGCATGCGTCTATTTTGCCCTGTTTAGTTACAAGGGCGC
>UYRU01042371.1:0-11721 GCA_900617775.1 Dibothriocephalus latus | reverse complement strand
TTGACGATTAGAGCAGAGTATATAGTTAATAGGACTTCGTAAAACTATGAATATAAAGATATTTTCCTCCGAGGGCGCGAATAAGCCTTTTTCACTTCACGATAAATGTATGAAATAAAATATGTGAGACTTTGGTCAAGAAGCTGTATCTCATTTTACATAACCAGTAATATATTGATGATAACATAACTTTAAATAGGGATTGTATGTCCAACGGAACTAAATTAGGTATTTAATTTCTCTAAAAACGGCCATATCACCTGCATGAATGGGAATGAGATCTGTAACAGGTCTATTTCTTTTGAAGTCTCACCATACTAATCGTTGCCGCAAAAATACCAAATTAGGGTTTAATTAACGATTCCCGATTTTTTTTGCCAAACATATGTCCTTTTTATCATAGAGTACTCTAGTTGCTCTTTCCCTGCCTTCCAAAACTTTTCCAATTGAAAACCCCTGTTTAAAGTACGAATCTACTCCGCTTATATGCAACAACATATGCGAAACAGTTTTCTTGCTTACCAGCTAAAAGTGCAAATCCTAACGATGATAAATCAAAACGCAACTTTGTTTCAATCAGCTTCTTTTCCCCAAAAAGGCCTCTAGATTGAATGACCAATCGACAGGGTTAGCGAAATTGTAATCTGAAGGCATGGAATATAAAACCAAGTCAGAAGTGAACGCCCATTTTTTAACCGATTTTTTATCGGTAATCTATCGTCAGCAGGGGAGTACTATGCCTTCTTTTCCGTTTCTATAGAAACAAAAGTCCTTTACATTAATAATCAGAGCGGAAATCACATTGTTATAAAATCAAAGTAGATATTCAAATGCAATCTAGTTGTGTAGGTTAACTGGGAAAAGCCATAGAGTTTTAAAGAGGACGTTCAACGCGCCGTAAAAAAAGATAAAAAAGGTCGGACGTATGCAATACTATTTCATAGTTATTTTTGGTTAGGCCTCTAGAAGATGCAACGTCATCCAGACAACTTAATATAACATTGAGCTTTTTCATGTTAAGTCCGTTGTGTTGATGTTTAATAAACCAGCAATGCAAAATAACACACACATAGCTACAGTCTCACTCAAACTAGGATTCCGCAATTTTTTAGAGCAGCCTGTGACTCTAAAATGATACTTTGGCGACCTGTCCTGAAAGCCGCCTAAATGTTCTTTTACCCGGTAGTATTTACTCCGACCAAACAAAATGTGACACTTGTTGTCAGTTTTTGGTAACTGACGTAAGGAAAGTTACATGTAAAAATTTATGTTGAGTTTACTGAAACGGAAAGAACAGAAAAAATGTTGGAGGCATAAGTAACGGGAAAATTTATTCGCACCTAATTGAGGCGCTAAATTTAGCACAATACGCACTCGTAATAAATATAAACGAATTCTATATTTAGGGCCCAGGGGGCCCTTTTATTACAAAGTAGGCACCGTGGTAAAACGTAATAAACTTTTGACAATTACCGCGGTGTTTAAAACTGTATTAAAACAGAAATCAGTCGTATGTGATAAAGGTGTTGTCACAACATGCGCCATTTGAAAGAAAAGTCGACAATATTTTGTAGATATGCTCAACTGAGGGAAAAGCAGTGAAAAAAGCCTATGAGTGAAATCAAAGGCAGATTTCAGCGAATCCCCGATTTCAAAAGTTATAGGAGAAAGAAACTTCTTCTGTCATTAATAAGTAGCTAGGTCGATACGGTGCACTGAGATAGGAGCGTTTTTTTATGAGAACAAGTGAAGTTTCGGAAAGCTAATTGTCGTGGGAGAGGTTATATAAGCCAGGAGCATGACACAGGAAGAATTCATCGTGGATAACCGGAACAAACGAGGGAGAGGACAGTAGATGTCAGGAGACTATTACCAAAATGACGGAGATGCGACCTTGCAGACTGCATAGTTCACTGAAAAGGTGGCGAAAACAAATGAATCCACCAACAAAGACCGCGAAGACTATCCTCAGAGTAGCAGAATTGAGAAGGGTTGTCAAGATTTGAATAGAGTGCCTGAAAAGAGGAGGGGACGAAAACTGACTCCAAATAGTATGACGTTAACATATTAAGAAACCAATAATCTATCAAAAGAACCGTTTCAAATATGAGGAGGACTATTTCCACGGTCCAAAAATGCGAGACGGAGAAGGAAACGGACAAAAATGACGTTATGTCTCCGGAATTGTAATCCTTTCATAATTCGGTTTCAAAAATCGATAATGTAGAGGAAGACCTAATTTCGATTCGAAAAGTTTTCTAGCGTTAAGCGTATATGGATGTAAAAAACGAGAACGGTGGAGCTAAGGGGTGGCGAAAGTATCCTTCAGGAATCACGAGTGGTATAAGATCAATCTCTCGGAGTGAGGGTTCGTGTTAACGCGAAGCAGGAAGCATAGCCCGGCTTCGAGTCTTTTTACCCACAAACATTGTGTGGTCGCTAACTGAGATCTATCCGTATAAGAGATACTGGATCCAGAAAGGGAAAATATTTTTCGAATAAAAACTCTCTAAAAATTTTCAATCTTACTGCGGTGAGACACATTCATCGGAAAAAAAAGGTGCACGGCAGTGTTCTAGTATAGAACGAATAAACATGCGGTAAAGATTTAGCCATATTTGTGGAAGGAAGAAGTTAGGTGATATAAAACCACATATCTGTGCATTCTCTGCAGAAATGTGATTTGCATGAGGCGATAATGGCAGCTTATTCGTGTAACTTAGACCTAACTCCTTTATTTTGTATCGTTCTAAAAGTGAACATTTTTAAATACTACGGGTGCAGGCGGCTAAGTGGGGGCAAAAAACATTGAAGTACACTTTTATGAAAAAACACTCCATCTGACAGGTGACACTCCAAGCTGCAAGTATGCATTGATTTAATCAACGAAAATATTGGCCGTGTTCTTAGAAAATGAGTCAATACACTGAAGATCTGTGAATCTGAAATTTTGGGACTTTTTGAACACTTTTGAAATGTCGTTCATGTAAAGCATGAAGAGAAGGAGCCCCAAAGGCCGTGTCTTGAAAAAGGCCACTCGTGATCAGCTGAAAAGTCAGGTAACTGTGACCTACTAAGGCCTTTTGGTTGCCGTTAAACAGGTAGGAAGCAGTGAAGTTGAAGAGAGGTGGTCGGATGGAATGTGCTTTCAGTTTGTCCAGAAGACGTCTGCGCGCTACCTTGTCAAATGCTTTGTTAAGGTAATAGTAGATCAAAATTACTGATTACTGCTTGCTAAGAAGAGATTAGGCAGATCCTTAACATGTTTCAAACTTACACGAGAAAATTCAGAAAAAGAGAAGTCGATCGCTGGGACCCGTTCTACCAGGAAATTCGACAGCTAGCTGCAAACAACAAGTTAAGGCTGCTGAAAAAGCGATAAATTGAACGGCTAAATGGACTGACGTGATGGCAGATGCTCAACAATTTCGATTTTTGGTACTCGTCCCTGTTATTTGTGTAGTCCTTTGAACTACACTAATTGTAAGGGCGGGGGGTTGGCAGATTTGTTTAATTCAGAGAACCCGAGTGTGAAAAAGTAACGGCCTCCGTGCGAGTTGAACCCACACAGCAGTGAAGACGTTTGCGCAGTCAACGCTCTACCATTGAGCTACGAGTCTCACCGTGTGCCGTGAATTTAACCGTACTCGGAGCCAAGTAGTCATTCTGGTGGATTCTAGATGATTGCTTAGGAAATCCTGCCTGGACAGTGAGCTTGCTGGCCCGTATTGGTGGCTTCCATACAAGCAGTAAGTTGGGTGGCTAAAATCGATCCAGGTGCGATTAAATTCACGGCGCAGGGTGAGCCTCGTAGCTCAATGCCAGATCGTTGGCTGCGCAGAAGCTTTGTCTGCTGTGAGGATTCGACTCCCACTGAGGCCGCGATTTTTTAACATTAATTTTGTCACAGGCGGCCTTATCTGGCTTCAAAATTTTCTTCGGCAAACTTAAAGGATTCTGTTTAATCTACGGTAGGATGCGGCCTGGCATGTTTCAGTTAAGTTAAACCCCAGCTCTGTACGTTTTCTTTTTCGGGCAAGACAAATAAGAGATCACGGGGACGCAGTTGACGTGACGAAATACATCTTCCACGGCCTTAATATATGGTTAATGTATTTGCATTGGTGTCAAACACGTCCACTTCCTTGCAGCTGGTTATTTAAACGTGAGAATCATTTTGTATTGTTCAGATAAACTGGGAATTTTTTCTAGCCCTGCAGAAAAAGGTCGATCTTTTTTCTCAACCGTGATACATTTGTTGATGCGTTCCAATCCGAGGTCCTGCAAACAGCCCATTGGTTAGGAACGCGGACTTCTTTAGAAAGCGCAGGACCCAGACTTCTCCCAAAAATGTTTTGGACCATGCACATTTTAACCGTGATGTCATGGGCTATTCCGAACTCCGTCAGATTGAGATCACGTCCCTCCAACCCTTGATTTTGACTACCCTTTTGTTAATGGGGACCATCGCTTTTCTTCAAAGTCTTTATTTGCTGACACTCTTTAAGTTATAGTTCTAAATGAATTCAGCATATTTTGTTCGAAAAGGGAGAAAGGTCTTTGTTCGTGGCCCACTCACTGGGGCATATGGAGGTCTCGATCCTTCATCTCGCGCCTTCATAACTGATAAAAGATTAATAAATTTCCCCATAATTGCTGACCTAAACGGTGTCTACAATAATCTGCGCAACTTTTTAAGTATCTGAGTGTGCTTGCGAGCAAATATTTAAGTTACTTGATTATATTTGATTTATCGTTAAGACACGGGAATATAAATGGCCATTTAATGGAGGTGACATTCTCCCAGAATTCCAAGAAAAGTGTCTTATCTCGTGTCCTACACATAATCCTAAACTTTAGCTCAATCCTGACACCCACCCACCCAACACTAAGCTGTGTTCTAATTCTAGTTCCCATTGCATTTAGAGAAGAGCCACCTGTAGAACAGGAGGCACATACCCCCGCATCATATCAAATTCAGAAAAGACTGTTTGAATAAACGACTAAGCGGCTGTAAGCCTGCATAAAAAACACAGAAGAATAATTAGAGGATCAGAACGATTGTTTCCTTGCTTCCACCACACCGTGCAACATTTGGGCAGACTTTCTTTCACGACCTCGTCAGTGTCATATGAGGGCGGCTGGATATCACTCCCATTGAACTTCCCCAAAGCTTGTAAATTAGACAGGCAAACGCTGCTCATGAATCACCTTTTGTCTTCTACAGAAAACAATCAGAGAGTAGGCTTATTAGATATAAACCCCGACGGCAACAATAGCGTTGGCACTGAGATGGATTGACCGCAGGCGCAGATGAATGCTAACGCGGCTGATGCGTCACGATTTGGCGACAACAACAACTATGAGCTAAAGGATAGAGGAATCCAGTGGCGTCGCTCATAGGCTTGCAGGAGCCGCCAAAATCTTGTCCTGACGCCTGTGTCACCCAATTGGTATGCACCCATCTTGGTACTAGATATTTCTAATACAGTACACGCATGATTACATATACGATAAGGACGGCAGCATTTTCGATCGCTTTTAAAGCTAAGACCATAATTAGCTGTAAGTGTTGTATCACGGTTTAATATGGTTTTTTTCTCTGTAAGAAGGTGCACTTTAACGTGTTAACCTTTTCTTACTTTGTATAGGCAGTGTTCTATCTAAAACATGTGGAAGAGCGAACATTTACAAAAAACGTCATTTTTAGAAACGTAAGATGGATAATAATGCACTACGTCACTAGAATATAGCTTTTAAGCCGACTTTTCACATTTAATGGTAGGAGATGCTATTATTATATCTTTTCCGTCAAAGGAATACACATGACTGAGTTGCACTCTTTAATGAAACATAAGCTGTTTAAATTAGATCCATGTACTTTGTACTAGAAATCTATCGACGTTTGAGGTTTCATCGTCGTTTTTCGAGAGCGAAGTAAATATGTTTACCTACCACAACTTTTTAGATGAAAGTAGAGTATTTACCACTGACATTTGATCGGAAAATTTAGGTGTTTTGATAACTTAAATATCGGAGAACAACACTTTCGCCGATGATAACCATGTAAACATTCAGGTAGCCAGGGTACACGAACAAATGTTTTCGATTAATTGATCATCAGGCAAATACAATATTATAACGGGAGGTTAGAGACAGTCGTCATACGGCTCACTAACTCAATCTCATGTGGACCTTGGTCTCCAGTGGCATAAAACCAAATCAACATCCACCTGTCCACCTCTCACCAGGCCGCGAGACGGTGATGAGACAATGATAAATCATGACTTCACGCCAGGAAGCGGCAACGAGACAACCGGGTGACATTAACTAATTGTAGGACCCGTCCCTCTTTCACCCTTCCTCTTGATTCCTTAACATTTTCCCCCTCTACCCCCTTATTACTGCTGATAGGTGGTTTACACTTTTTAAACCCTACCTTCCCTTTATATTATTACATTTCCCTGATAATGAATTATCCGAATACCTTCGTTCACCTACATTGATTTCTTGGACAAAGCGTTGCCAATTCTTACGCCGTTCACATATGTGCTGTCATCAGGTAATCTGTAAAATTAACTGCATTAATTTAAATCCCTGACCACAATATTTCCCGTTTTTAAATAAAATTGTTAAAATTGGCGAAGAGAAGAACAATAGTATTAAAGTGCATTTAAGGGAGGCCCTAAAAGAAAAACGCAGTCTCTCCCACATGGTGGCGTGCACCAAGTTTACAAAATAGCTTCTATTCATCTTCATACGAATGTGGAGTGTGTAAGGTAATGAAGAGACTGTGCTTCCTCTGAATTAAGGAGTAGGATGTTTTTTGGTATGCTAGCATGGCTCTGTTTTGACCAACCGCAATACATATAACTTCAAGGACGTTAAGCCTTTTGGATAAGGAGAAGTTATTGTCAAAAAACTGTAATGCTTATCATTCATTTTCTGTTTCTTTGCGATTATTTGACGTCGATTTTGACGAGATCTGTGGTATTCTGCGATCAGCACCAATTCCGTTGACCCACCGATCAGTACTCGCGTTCTCAGGCCTGACAACCTACGCCATATATCTTAGGTAGCCGCCAGCAAAAAAGAGAACTCCTGTCGTCCGATCCTGTAGTCACCACCTGCTCGTGCGATTCTTTGCATTAGCTTCATGACAACCAAAAGCCAACCACTGGGTCATTTTATTGATGGACTGCAGGCGACAGAGGACCTTCAGCATGGCCGATATTACACGCAAAATTCCGAAATTTGCGAAAGATTGACAAGCGCTCGCAAACTGATATTAAGTAGGATTGGGATTCTGATTATCGTGCAGCCTAATCTCAAGTCACATGAGTCACAAAGGATGCCGGCTTTTTAAAGAGGTTCGTTTGCACAACATAAAATAATTATCTCCTGTAAAAAATGAATGTTTAAGTAGTAGGAATTTAAATAATTGATTATGACTGCCCTTATAAATTTAAATATATTTTATAGAAAGCATTCACACAAATATTCCTTCTTGCACTCATTTGGTAGAAAATGACGTCACCTACAAATTTTTCCTTAAAGGAAGTGTGTTTAATTTAAAACTATTTTTAAATTGCCGAATAACTTTTTAACTTAATCCAAGGTATCCAAACCGCGTGCTTTGTACATCCTGTATAAGGAAAAGTACGTTCACCCCTACGATGTGATGAAGATGTTACGCAGGTCTTAGAAAATGTTGGAATAGATGTGAAGCACGCTGTATACATTATAAGCAACATTAATAAATTGACAGACACGATACGAAGTACTTATTTCTCAGTCGTTTAAGGGAGAGATCACGTAGGTTAGTTTGCACCTGACGTGTATTAGTTTACACATTTTGTAGGTACCATTAATTACTTTGCCGATACGATTTCTTTTGAATGAACAGTTTATAGTAGTTAAAAATTATCCTATTTAGAAATGGTTTTAATACCAAAATATACCTTTCCTTTAATAATATAATCTACAGAACTCATAGTTTTATACAAAACGAGTACCAAAGAGTAAATTATATTAGAATTTATAACGGCACTCCCAATCAATTACCAAATCTGTACTACATAACTGGTCACTTTTTAAAGAACGAACATCTTATAAGCGGTCAGAAAGGAGCTCTTTAAAAAGCCGGTTTTCTGGCGTGACTGAAATGATGTGAACTTAGGCTGCACGATAAAAGCATTTACAATCCTAGTAAATGCTGTTTCACAAGTGATTATCAATCTTTCACAAATTTCGGAACTTTGGATCAAATAGCGGCCATACTGTAAAACACATAACTTTCCTGTGGAGAGAGCTAGCAGCAAATGCGTGGCAAAACCCTCATTTACTTTTTCTTATAATAAATGCTTGCCCAACCTTACCAGTGATTTACGATTTCTGATTTGAGAGCTGTTCGTGTTGTTGAATTTACAACTTCCTCATGTGTACCGTGTACCCACAACTATTTGAGACGGTAATGTGCCCTGCGTTTGGTGGATGATGAGGATGGTAAACTTGCATTGAATCTTCCTTTGCTTCTCCTCTTCCACTACCTGGGTTAGATTTGACGACCAAATCAATAAGACCGTAAATAGTAGAGGACGCCGGGTGTTGGCACTGCTGGAAGCGATCTCAAATGTACCGATATACCTGGCTCGGAGCAAATGAGAGGGAGTGTCATACAGACCACTTTGAGAAAGCGCATTTACAGCCTGACTCTCAGTTCATCAGTCATCCCGCTTCGCAGAAACACGAATTGCGTTAACTGCGTGATCCGAGTCCTTCCGTCAGTTGGCAACGTTTAAAGTGGCCCAACAAACGAGTTTGGCTTTGTTTATCATTGTCCTTAAACCAGAACGAGGCCCCAAAAGTCCCACAGGTTTTCGTTAGGTATGTGGTGTATACGGTACAGATTTTGCCGGAAGAAGCGGGGAATTGGATAATAGACCTTATAATGGTAGATACTTTCAAACCAGTGGCCTGCAAATGTGTTATTATGCGATGACACTCCGCAACCTTATAAACTAATGCTTTAACATTAAACCTACCACAACCACTGCAGCTTTGTTCAAACGCCGCATGCCTCGTCGGCATCCTCCTATATTTGCAAGCTTATTTTCGGTCCTGGTTCATAAAAACGATGGCTTCACGTTAAGCAACTGAGTTAACAACAAGGCATACTGAACAAAGCTAAGGTGCAGTCCTGACATTGAAAAGTCTAAACCATATATTTCCAGCCTGAATTACTAGGAAACAGTCGCAAATGCAAATATGAACAACTATGTCCAAATCTTTTACAATATACAGAAGATAATGAGAGAAGGCATGACCTGAGTTTTAATTTTGGAGACGGATGGACTGGAGCATAAATTAAAAGCAAAACTACCTTAATCGACTATAATGCCACGACTATTTATAGCCAATTTTTTGTTCTCTAGCCATTTCATATATAGAAAACAGTTGACCTACTAGACGTTCTCAGGAATGGGGCTTAACAGGTGCACAGCCTGGCGGAAACTCAGCATGACTTGACAACTGAAGGTGGTTTGAGGGTATAACGTTTGAATTTCCAGTTTGATTTCGTTAGGGCCAGGGAATTCCCCGTGATTTAAGATATCCTTACGTTAACTTTCACTATTTTTCACGTAGACTTGCCTCACTGGAGGTTACACTATGAGAGTGATGAATAAGCTAGGAAAGTCCAAATAGAAAGAAAGTATATTGGAAATCAGGAATCCCAAGAAATATAATTTGAAGAGAAGTTGTTCTTTGGGACAAAACGCATATGCATGTTCAAATCATCAATAGTCGGAGCTTCGACCAACAGATAACTCTGATAGCTTGACAAAATATGTTGGTTTACCTCCCAGGAAGCGCGCTTACCATTTTTACATCTGAAGTACTTACTGGCACAATACATAAAATGTGAATGTCCCGGCACTTACAGTGACCTTTCAGATTTCTTATCATTTAGACAATAATTAAACTAAATTCCTAAAATAAAAAAGCACCTACAAAAATACTTAACACCACCCTGCACTTGCGCAGACGTGATCTCTGTTACAGGGCTGTCAGTAAAAGACCTGTCTCTGCTGCACGAGCATTTTAACGCGCGAAATGGGCCCAAAATGAACCCGTCAGCAGGAAAGCCTGGGCTGTCTGGAATGTCACTGCGCTGACGGAGGGCAGTGTGGACAACGAACACATTTATTAGTATGTCAGCGGTCGAATAAGGCGGGACTGCATAATGCGAGTCTTGACGTAAGCATATCAAACCTCGGCTTGTATTGCTGATTTTATTGCTTAGCTTTTTGAGAAATTGTTTACCGTACAAATAGTAGGTATATTATACAGAGGAGCTTGGATGTAAGACATGAATTAGGAATCCGTTCAAGAAGTTGTATCGTGTTTTTCATCATCAAAATATTTTCAGACCTATTTTAGATTATAATTAGTGGAGAGTTCATAAATGGATGTAAACGACAAGTGTGCGTAATTGAAGGCTGTATTGCATACTATGAGTGGGACGCAACACAGGAGTTGACAATAGGGGTAGGTTAGCACCTCCATCATTTGATATTCTGTCAAAGTACTGTTTGGGTGATTGCACAAAAAAATACTGCACTAGCAATACCTTCGAGTCATTGGAATTGGTATCGACAGTTGTATTCACGGATAGGAAATACAGAACTGTTGAAGGTTTTTAATAATTGCAGTGACAAAAACACACACTACCTAATAGGTCTGATTTGGAGACTAGCTGTGTTTCTAAAAATTAAAAAGCTATTAGTGCAGGATATTTCCCTTCGTCTAGATATTATGGCGCAACTTCACAAGTCCATTATCCACCAGGAAAAAGAAAATTCGCTTAATGGATTGAATTTTCTCAATTACAGCTAATTTTGAGCAATTATTTGGCTCGAAATTTAGGCCATAATTACAGCTTTCCACGGAGCGCCCTAATTATCTACTTTTAATGTTTAACTCTGGACTTGAGTCATTTTCACCGTTTTCCACTTCTACCACCTATACCTTCATTCCATTTCAGCAGCGGAGACTATGACTTCTGCTTTTTTGCACGTAAATGGAAAATGCTAGGTTAAATGCTTCTTTTGTTCTTATGCTATTTAAATCTAAGACGTTTTCGAAGACTGCCGACATTTCCATCCTCTATACGATATGAATGCTTTTTAAGAAGACAAAAATAGCTATTCTAGCCTCCCTTGCCTTTTTCAGTAATCCTATTTTAAAAATAACCTGTTTAAACAGTTTTTTTTCACAAATGAAAAGTAAACAGTACTGTTAACATACAGAAGTGCAGTCGTGAATTCCGCACTTTTTAAAGATGGAAATCTCTGAGCGGTCAAAAATGTGGTCTGCTTTTTTGCACCCTGTCTCAAGCCAGCACCACTGAAACTTGCAGGAGTGCAACAAAAGAGAAACCGCATGGATTCTTACCATGCATTCTTTGCTGAACACGTTTATAGAGGATCTCCTATAACATAAATGCGAATCTGTTAAGCCAGGTCCATGCCCTACTGTCGGTTGATGATGGCGATTTGGGATACCCCATTGTTCCTCACCAAAACCAACGCAGGTTGTGCAGACATGAAGTCCCCACATACTAGCACGCGTTTACTACTGCCTTATTAATGCAAAATGTATATATTTCGTATTTTCAGTCATGCTAATATATATACAGTGGTAAATAGGCGCGCACCGATC
>UYRU01042369.1:17121-28180 GCA_900617775.1 Dibothriocephalus latus | reverse complement strand
GCGCCGGCTTGTATCTCACACTCTTCGGCAACACGTTATTGTCAAGACATCTCCTCCAATATAACCCGATCTAAACCAACAAGACAACGAGCTCGTGGCTCAGGGGTTAGAGCTTATGGCTTCTGATCAAAAAATTTTCGAGTTTGAGCATCGGGTGGTGCACCATTTACTGGTAGGTATAACTGGCTGACGACCGCTTATGAGCCAGAAATGGCCATTCCAGTCTCCTTTGTCCTTACCGGTAAGGCTGTCTTCTCTCACACTAATCGATCCTCTAAATAGATTTTCGTTTTGCGTTTAGACATTGAAGAAAGAAAATTTTAATTTAGTACTGGCGGACAGAAACTCAAGAGGATGGACAAAAATATTTCTATTATGAACGCATACTCCTAGCCTAGTGTTTACGTATGTCCAACAACGTTTCTCAGTACTCTTGATAGAAGTCAAAAATAGACTATCTCTGGCAAGGGGAAGATTGGAGCATTAAGTTTATACAACTCTCCTCGAAATACTTTCTTTAGGAATGTTTTTACCTAACTATCATAAGAGGGCCTTTATACCGACATAGTAGAGTAAAACCGCGCAGTCAACTCTGTGTCCAATTGTTACGCTTTTCAATAGGGTTAAGTTCTAAACTAGAGGTGTTCTCACTGCAAGAGTTTGGGTTTGAAATTCATTCCCTTAGTTACTGAGGAAGTTTCTTTTTATTTATATTCTTTGATGGCCTTTTCTTGTCCTTATGGAACCTTCAGAAATAAACCATATGGCTTTCCACTTTATGCAATAAAAAGAAGTTAGTTTTTAGTTTCTGTGGCGAGGCCTTTAAGTAGTGCTATCTAAAATAAACTACTCTGGGGACCGGTCGAAAGTTTTTCTTTATTGTTTTGAAAAATTTGTGTATGCTGGTAAAAGCCTTCCGAAAAAAAATATGACGATGGCCATCAGAGTAAATATAAAACGTTTTAAACAGGCGAACATTACCGAAAGAGAGAATGGAAACCGGAATGACCCATTCTGGCCCATTAGGCATCATCAGCCAGCCACACCCGACCTCAAAAGTATTTTTGTATTGCTCAATTAGAAAAATTCCATATTAAGTTTAATAAAAATGCTCATTGCTTACAGTGAAAAGCCTACATTTGACCGAAAAGGTTATGTTGAGGTAATTTATTGTTTTGCGTTTGATTCTGACCCTAAGCTAAAATCCGGTGATAAACAAACAAGACGTCGCAAATAAAATCCAATTTAATCACGCAATCGCCTAAAACAAAAGTTTCTATGCCAAAAGAGCAATTAAATTCAGTCCAATCCCCGGTTATACATGATTAGATGTTATTGATTGATTGCTTAATAAATAATATTTAAAGTCAGTGAGTCATCTTTTGCATGAACTTAATTTGACTGAACTTCCGAACATCGTTATTTACCATTTTTTGAGTCTAGTTCAAAAACTGAAGAAGTAAACTGGGAAATACTTCCTCGCACTTACGAATTTTACTCTTCACTGGCTATGAAGTAAAAAGTCGGAACGTAAAATTGGCTAACCCAAGCTCGTTGCTATTAGTAGGCCAATCACATCGAACATTACCCGAAGATGCGAGTCTCCGTAAGGTCTACGTTTTTGCCTATCCAATTTAAGTTTCCTGTGAAACATTCAACTTACGCGTTCAAGTCTTCCTGCTCCTCCTATGAAGTTCTATTGTCTGGAATATGTGCCAGTGCGCATGCTGCATTGTAATACAAATATATGAATGTCTGCGGATTTGCGCACTTTGTAACAATTAAAAAATTTTTTTCCTTGTAAAATGTCCGATATGAAGCTTTAGGGCTTAACATTGTCAAAGGAATCGACATTTGCGCAGTTACGGAAAAAAGAAAACTTTGATGTTCTATTTGGGCTCATACTTGAACTGGTGACTAATTTTGACCCATAGAGAGTTAACATCGCTTCCAATTTCATTTCACTTTGTAATGAATTTCTATATATCCGAACTGTGAGTTCGAACGTCAAACCGGTATCCGAATGAATCGCCATTTCCGCAGTTAGTGGAAAAAGAAAATTCTGGTGTTCTATTTGGACTCATCTTAGAACTGTGGGATACTTTCGGCCGGTAGAGAATTAACTGTACTTTCATTTCACACTATAATGAAATTCTGTAGATACGAGCAATTAGTTCTAATTTCAAACCGGAAAGTTCGCATAAAGTAGACCTAATATGTCGCTCAGATACATGCCGTAACAGTAGGCCTTTCTATTTTTGACGTTCTTCTTAACATGTGACTGAGTTATGTGAGTAAAGATATGCATATCGTTAATTCCTTCGTTTTCCACTTGAATTGAAGCCTTTGCACCTCTGGTCCGAAGTCAGTTTGAAAATAACCACCATGGTACTATTCCTTACTAAGAAAGCCAGTTTATCGGAGAATTCAACTCAAATATCGTTCAGTACATGATATAAACTACTGGGAGTTTGTAAGATTTTAAAACTTGTAATCGAAGTCTAGCAATAGGTTAATAAAACATTTTGCCTATCCGATATAAGTTTCCTGTGAAACATTCAGTTTACGCGTTCAAATCTTACTGTACCTCCTATGAAGTTCTATTGTCCGCCTGAACTGTCAGAAACCACTGACTTTACCTAGTGGAATGTGCACTTGCAATTTTATTGCACTGGCTTGGAACTTCTAACTTACGTACAGTAACTTTCAAAAATGTCCCCTTTTTCTTCGCGCATAAGCAGGAAAAGGTAAGTACAATTCAAGTGTCATTAAATTCACGGCTCACGGTGAGCCTCCTAGCCCAGTGGTACAGCGTTGGCTGCGCAAAGGCTTTCTCTGCAGTGTGGGTTCGGCTCCTACCGAGGCCGCGAATTTTTCACGATTGGCTCAATTGAATTATTAAAATCTGTTAAACTCTTCTGATAAATAAGTGAACTTAGTAGTCATTCTGGTGGATTCCGGAGGATTGCTTAGGAGATCCTGCCTGGGCAGTCAGCTAGGTGTTCTGAAATGGTAGATTCCATGCGAGCAGTAAGTTGGGCCGGTGAAATCGATCCAAGTGTGATTAAATTCACGGCTCACGGTGAGCCTCGTAGCTCAATGGTAGAGCGTTGGCTGCAAAAAAGCCTTCCCTACTCTGTGGGTTCGACTCCCACTGAGGCCGAGCATTTTTTCCAATTGAGTCAACTCATCTACGTGTAATTTGAGCATCACTCATCGTTCTGCTTCGTGCCTAATATTACCAGTTGATGGTGACGATAATTTTGTATGAATTCTCTATCCATATATTTTAGCTAGGTCCTGTAACGTTCATTCGGTTTTCGAATCTTTCCACATTCCTGAATAATTTGAAACCAACCTGCTATCACAGCTGCATCCAGGGATTCCGTACTGCAATCTCTGAGAAACATCTTAGATTTACATGCATTGTTAAGTGGAAGTAGCGTTGGTAAAATGTTGCAGTAAATGCGGATCATATAGTTTACTTTGCAAACAGAATTAATGAACTGAAAGACTTGACTGTCTATAAAGAGACCATTCGTGACCTTAAAATGTCTCATTACAAGAAAGTTGTACAAACCGAGGGAAATCTCTTTTTCACGTATGCAGATTGAAGAATATTTACTATTTTCCCAAATAACTACAGGAAAAAATGTGTTTATATATGTTTCCTATAAGATATATTAGAAAGGACATTGAGACTCAGTGTAAAAATTCATACGACTTTGATTATCATTTTGGCTGAGTGTAGTCTTTGAAGGCAATTGGCAAGACGTTTGTTCAAACATGACACCCTGAAGTGAGCGAAATATCTCGGGTTTAGGCTGGACGATAATTAATGTTAAAACTAAAAACCATTTCAGAATGTTGATTTATATTCCATAAGATAGCACCTCTACTGTACTTTTAGCACACATTTGTTCACTTCGCTTGAGGAACTTTATTTAATTGAGTACTGTTTCCCTTGGGACTTATATAAAAGCGGTTGTTGCCTTCAGAATGCAATAACAAACAGAGCATTTGAAGCAGGCAGGTGCAAAATTTTTTCTCCTAAAAATCCCCATGGAGTTGGTTTCACTGTCTACTCTTTTTCGACTATATTCCACCTCATTGGCTCATAAAAATTGGCCTCGTCAATAAAATGAGATAACATTTTCTGATACCACAACACGCATGTACAAATAGGGAACTCATAAGTTATTCACCTACATCTCCCTCAAATATACTGATTATTTAAAATGCTGTATTAGAAAAAGTAAAATACGGAAACGTAGAAAACCAGCACTACCTTTAAAAAAACGAGAGAGAGAGAGAGTACCCAGGGCAAGGCTAGGTTAACCACGTGATTTGTTTGTTCGCCCAAGTCGGTTTTGGCACCGTATGTAGGCAGTCTCGACATAGCACAGAAGTCTAACTGTTCCCTTACAACTCCCAGGGACAATTTTGTGACAAAGAGTCCGCTGTGCGAAGAGATTTCCGTTACATAAGATCATAAAACTTTGTCTTCTGGCTCTTAAAGCTATTTGCACGGACGTAACTTACATGCCTACCAGCTACCCTTGCGTTCGGCGGATAAAAAGATAGGAATATTTTTGTTTTTAGAATAGTTTTTAAGTATTTTCAGAAAAATCCTCTTCTATTGTCTGTAGTCAGGATACCGTAGACACGCGATGATAAAGTTAATAGATTTATAGCAGACTGTGCAACTATTATATGGACTAGTCAAGTCTGGGCTGTTGCATTCTGATCTCTTTAAATGCAAAATATTGTGTCGGAACTGGTAATACGGAATATCTATATGCCGATGTATAATAGTAAATTTGCCGGACATCACCGTGAATGGAGCGGCGAGCCGTTGGAGAAATTTACTCAAAGTAAAGTGGATGAACGAAATCTTCCGGAATGTGATTAGAAAATCGCTTGACCGTTTTGAACTGTTATGGTATTATGAGATGACTGAAGCGGCATTAGAAACACTGGCGGTGTACAAAGGCGCCCGAAATAAGCGTTTGAAAATGAGCTAATATTTTAAGCAAAAAAGATTAATAACAATAGAGAATGAGAGGGAAAATAGAGACCTCCACAAGATAAGGGTAAATGATGTGTAAGTGGAACGTAGCCGACGAAGGTAATGTATAAGATAAGGAATTTTAACAAAAACATGATTTTAGTACGACAAGAAAATATGAGAGTTGAAGAGAACATAATGCCAAGGTATCGAAAAGATTATACTGCACTGGGAATAATGTCAAAGGAGTCAGACATGAAAGATGGTCATAGTAAAAACACACATGGGACTGAGGCCTGATTTTCAAGTAGAACACTATGTTATAAAGGCCGTACAACAATATGATCCAAGTAATTCTATAGAAAATCAAGATCAGTTGCATTTTTATATATTAGCCAACGACCGCATCGCCAACATACGTAATATATAGACAGCCATTATGCGAAATAAAAAGAGGTGGGAGGATAAGATAGAATCTTGAAGCACGTCAAACTTGTTAGAAAGAAGAGTAGCTATACACTTTTCAGACTGGACGAACTGAGTGTGATGGCAAAGTGATCTGTAAGCCAAAAAACACTCAGGTAATTTGCTATGAAGGAGGTGGCGCGGTACAGTGTTAAAGGCAGATGATTAAGCAATAACTGCACATTCACATGCATAGAAACTCTTATCTAAGCATCTTAAAGCAGGGTGAACCACAAGAGCAATCTCAGCTGGAGTTCTGAGCCAGGTAACATATGCAAATTGTCCAGGGTCCAATAAATTGGCGGATAATGCATACTAGAATGCAGGGCAACCCCTTCAGCGAGCTCCACCAATGGGGAGTGGAAATGCAGATTATTAGAAGAATTTTGCTGAAATCTCATGGGATAGAGAATTACATATGTAAGTAATTGTTGATTAAAACGTGAGAAGTATGGCAGGAGGATCACAAATACGACAAAGTGGCCGTCAAGTGCTTTTATCAGCATCAGTATTTGATGGTTAATGTTCAAAAATTACGTTATTGTTTATATTCCTTCAAAATTGTGCAAGCGTACTGTGACCTCATGATCGTAATTTAAACGAAAGAACGGTAAATGAGACCATGCTGTGCACTAAACATATTTTTTATCTAAAGAGTGAACATCAAAAAGTGGAACTTCAAATTCAAAAGCCGACCTCGATATACTAGCCAGTCCACACACAATTATAAACACAGTTTGAGATGGCAAAACAGATCAGGCCTCCTTCGTTCTTTCTATTGGGGATTTTTCATAGGCCTTGATGCAACTTTGCGGCCGATTGATATATCGGCCTTTTTGGAACTAACTGTCCCGCCAGCGCTGGCGGCAGAACATTAAAGGATCACGGTCCGCATGGAGTACTGTAGAACAGGCGCATTCTGAGTTCACCGTATCACCGATGCAAAGCTTTATTGCTGTCTCGAAGAGCACACAGACATGATTTCTTATGTGGTTTGTTAAAAATAACCTATTTCTAAAGTTTCGTGAAAACATTAACATACTATATTGGCAGTAGATCTCTGCAATTTTTAGATAAGAGGCGCCGTGGCCGAAAAATATTTCCAATAACTTTTTAATGAATAAGGAAGATTTGTAGAGCGCTGGATCAATTGGTTTATTGTCTTGAGCTTTCAAACTCTTACAGAAGTCCAGATCTTTGAAGGTAGACTCATGTAAGAGTTCAAAAGCTCTGGACAATAAAGCAATTGATCTGGTGCTCGACAAGTCTTCCTTATCCATGCAGATGCCTAGAACGCGAACGTTTTCATTCATTCGGGAGTCCCTAATGAAGGTACTTTTTAGATGGAATGATCCCTTCTTTGAAAACCCAGTCGTAAAATGGATACATTTTTTCCAAAATATTTTTCCGAAAATATAATTTTTAGATCCCTGCGAGAACAACTAATGTTCATCGGTAAACATACCTTAACCAGCATTTACTGTATTTTTAATATAACAGCTTACATCTGGAAGCAGGCTGATGACATCCAATAAATGCTTGTTGAGTTCCAGCGCGTAATTTATGTAGCAAAAGCCTTACATTTGTCGTTCTTATTCATGAAGACCAAGGATTTTTACAAAAAAATCCCTGTTACGCAAACGCAGTCCAAGCTGCGGACCCCAAAGTTTTATAGCAATAAAGTAATGGTCGTTCTCCAAAATAAAGCATATTGGAATTTATCAATTAATATTACGTTGTCAAGGAACACCAGTTTTTTTAGCAAAGCGAAAAATTCCCAAAAGTAGGAAATCGGTCGTACTAGGTACACTTAAGTTTTAAAGTTATAAACAGCTTGCTCATGTGAAAGAAGGAGTGAATAAAGCAACACGAGTAGAATTGCGCTGGAAAATCATCCTTTTGTAAAATATTAGCCTCGAATACCTGCGTATATTGACATACGCTTCCATGTTACGTGTAATATACTATATAGGTCTTACCGAACAGCTCAAATTTCGACGATGTATTCCAGCACAGTTTCACGAGAATTACTAGTTGTTTTCTTCCGTTTATTCATTGCTTGATTTAAAGTGGACGAAGGCAACCAAATTTTCGCCTAATTTTGCCGAATGGGAGGTCACGAGAGTAAGACATTTTGTGAGCTAACGTGCGGAAATGCCGGCCAGTGAGTTATAGATTTAAATGGAATTGTCAGATGCAATCGTAAGCACAGCATTTTTTGAAAACAAAGATAAATTTCCTTCCGCTTACATTTGCATACCTTTCAGTAAGCCACCGAAGTTGCCTCACTTTAGAACCCTCAGAGTAACACCCGATTTGACCTGCGCGACTCATTTTATAACCTTTTTGTTCTCCTCGGTTGATGACACTTATAATGACGATTTTCCTATAAAATAGGCAATACTTAATTTTTTAGTATTACCTTTTCGAGAAACATTTTTTGAAACAAATGTGGTAAACAATCTCGAATCTGGCATTATTTAAACGTAAATTTTTCTTTTTCAGGCCTTTTTCATGATAATAAGCCGTCTTAGCCGTTTTGCTACAAATAATGGTGGTTGCAAGTATTACTGGAAGCACGCCTATTGTTCCTTACGATAAAATATTTACTCTTTGTGACAATCTCAGTGAACATTTCATCCACAACTGGAGGTATTCAACCAAACCACTAGATGGTCTACCCTCGATTTGGTAGTCGCTTGTTTCTATATATTGTTGCTTATAATTAATCTAAAATATAAATAGCTATTTTGCTGATCAAAGTTCAACCATCCTCTCAAGTTCTTGGTCTAAGGCTTCTTTTCCGGAGCACGTTAGGGAAGCGTAGACTCCACCTAGTCAACATTTACCGAAAAAATACAAAACAATAAATTATTGTCTCATTTCCATCAGATATTCGCCTGTGACTATCCATACCCGAAAAATCAACAATAATTTCTTCACACAGAATATTCTTTATTAATCTCACGAATTTTTACTACTGTTTTTAAAGAATTCGGATAAAGAAAGCTGGTGTTAACCTTCGAGAACATTTTCAGGACTCATAATTAGTTGGCCTATTATAGTTTACATAGTAATTTTACCAGGTGAATAAGGGGTTATTTAAATTTTTTACCATGCGTGTTAATGCCAGCAGAAACCTCTTAGTGTGACAGATCTGATGCAAAGTTCGAAATTGTACGAAGCATTACTCATCCGTTGCAAACCGCCGCCAACGAATGGTATAAAGCTCTAAATTAATACCGAGCTGAAAATATAAAATAAATATTAACAATAATATTATGTTGTTTAGAAATACTATGTTTTTAGAAAAGTGGCAAATTCCAAAAAATTAATTTTAAATTGTACAGAAAGCCTGTCAGTACAAAAAACGAAGTAATTAAAATAGCGAAAGCAGCAAAACGCCAGACCATGACTATGGTGCCATTACCTATGATTAAGGATTCCCGACGGAATCCGAAACGCCAGACAAATAAAACTCTTGTTTCAGTGATCGCATCCTCTTCTTCTGAAACGCCAGACAATTACTCACACTTAAGCGACCTCTGGCGATAAGTGTTAAGTGCGGTTGTAAGCGAACAGCCTATATATCGAGTGCAGATTCACACACGATTTCACAGGAATTGCCCATTTTTTTCTTCCGTCTCTACATTATTTGAAATAGAGTTGGTGAAGGCAAACAGGATTTTGTTTGAGCTCACCGGTAAGGGAGTTAAGCAAGCGCAGGTACAAAGTGTAACCTATGACCTGTTTTAGTTTTTATTTTTCCAGTAAATGAGTGGCCCTTCTTTTCTGCTGAAAATCAAAGGGATTACTTCAATCGCTATATATGAAGCTTTTCAGTATATTTGATTGCCGTCGGGCTCCATTCTAAGATTGTAAACGCACAACCGAGTTTCCATATAAATACAAAGATACTTTGAAGATGGATGATAGTCTGTTCTTTCTGTTTCTAAATGACGCACTAGCGAAAACAAGCTCACGCAAAGGTAGCTCACCACATGCTTCAAATGTAACGTAACGTCAGCTCCGAGGCCGAGTCGTAGACTAACCGCAAAGGGCAGAAGAATGTCGGACTGTTTAAACAACGGATTACCAGTAGGCACATTTACCATGTTTTAGGTCATCAAAGCACACGGATTCGCAAATCGGAAGTTTTAAAAATGGGTGAAATGTCCAGCTTTCAAAAAATAACCTGCCTACTTGTGCTGTTTTTTTCTCCCTGAAAAACGTTCAAGTGCGGCAATCCCATTTGACTAGACGTACGAAGTTAAATTACTGTCTTCTCATAGGAGTAGGCACACACGTGAGCAAACTTCATCTAGAATAGTTGTTGGCACTGGAGACCTCCGTAATGGAAGCTAACTTAGATTTCTGCTCAAATTTATAAACATTTCATATGATAAAATTATGTATTAACATGTTCTAAATGCAAAAGAGTACTTTTCAGAATAGGCAAGCTAACTATATTAAAATTCCGTATTTTATTTGCCGACAAAAAAACGTCTCATTTGCCGTCAGCACGTTTCATGAGATGGATTATACACTGCTATTCAAGCAACCTTTGTCATACCTGTCACTTTACCCAAACTACGTTTTTGTGTCTGATAATCCATCGCTACACAAAGTCTCAGTCAAGGAGTTATCGCCCATTGATACTCATGTTAACGACACTATTGAGAGCTCTGGCAAAACGCACCAAAATTCAAGAGAGCTTTGTAAATTCTCTTGAGGAGAATGTCAGGTTGCAGTATTCAAACGTTTGTCCTGGATTTTCAGGTCTTAGTTTATTCTGCCATTCTTTTGGCATTTTTAAAATGTGTATCGGTAGGCTGTCTTTACTGAGTCCACTTGTCATTTTAATTGTCGGTAAGGATTGTGTTCCAGCCCCTTTTTGCTTTGTTTGAAAAACGTTTAGTTATAAAAAGTCTAGGTATATGGGGGTAACAGCCACGGATATATGTAAAGTCAACGCACTAAGCGCACCCATCGCCATCCTTTCGTTCCCAGTTGCTTTCTTAACGTCACATCCGACTTATGATGCTGCTTTGCCGCGATGGTAATGGCAGCTGCTAATTTTGGTACGCATACGGTCACGGGGCTGCTACGGACTATAAATACCGCGTAATCTGTGCATTTATCATCCCCATTCTGCGGTTGTCTGGAATGAAGGGCTCAAGCCGGAATCCGAAATGTCAGGCAGTCAAATTTCTTGTTCCAGCGATCGCATTTTCTACTTCTACTGAAGTCGGAATTACATTTTGTGTTACTGTTAGTTACTCACTTGTTCACTAAACGCTCTGCCGGAGACGTTTTAATTTCACCCTTTATGAACATACCGCTATATCACAAACGGCTGCACTGAAAAGAGAGACTAGGACCACGATTCCCTCCCAAATATTAGTCTACAATTGCAAAAACTTTCTTTATCTGCCTACTATTATTACTTTTTCAGTGTACACATGGTATTGGCTCGAATGAGAATTCTAGCCTCAGAATTACTTTGGTAGGGGAACAGTCACTTATTCCTCGAGACAATTTGTAAAATTTTTACCTAAATATTTGTCAATTTGAGTCAGAAAATCG
>UYRU01042364.1:10306-22195 GCA_900617775.1 Dibothriocephalus latus | reverse complement strand
ATGCAAAGACGGGCCGCAGCTGACGAGCCGTCACGAAATTTATTTGATCGAAAAAATATCTTGGACGTTTTTGGCAGCAAATTGTTCATAACAAGCCCTTCGAGGATTAAAGAAGTCAAGTTTGGCAAACGCGCGTTTTCGATTACTCATCAACAGGCCATTAGAAGAATATAAGGGAGGGTAGATTGACAAAAGTTTAAACATCCAATAAACACTGAGTGACGGACAGGGGTGTTTAGGGATCAAGGGTCAGATTGTAGGCTTATCAGAGAAGTGGCGAGGGGGAAGGGGGGAGGGGAGGAAGGGGTCCGGCAATTAGTTCACGTCGTTCCGTTGTCGTAGTGTGTAGACCGAGGGCGCATGGTGTCAGTCTCGCGACGTGCTAGAATGCGTGAGGACGCAGAATGACGTTGCCTCGGCGGTTTATCGCGGCGTGGTCGGAGGCGTAAGAATGCATGCTAAATTAGTTTTCGTCCAAGGGAGCCTTTAGAGACGCCTTCTGTGTGAGCATAGTCAGGTTAGTTAGCCAAATGGCGACTGCCTCTGACGTCGAAAGTATCTGCTGACGCAGGAATTTGCAGTGTTTCGGTGGTACTTTATAAATGACTTGGACAGTTTGCTTGACGTCAACCCAGTGACCGCTGTCAACCACCTGAACCAAAATAGCGGAAGGTTTGGATTTTGCCAGTCCTCAGATTAGTCAGGCCGGATGGTGTTCCCGTATGCACTTGGGCAGACGTCTACTTTTTCGATTAATGTAACCTGTCCCGCAAGAGCGATTAAGGGTGCAGATGCACATTGAAAAAGTCTGAAATCGGCGTCTAGCCTTGATTTCAAGGCGACTTTCTGGAGTGCTGGGATTCTTAGAAAGGTGAATATGATTTTTGAGCTGAAATTGTTCAACAACTGTGGAAAAGCCGCCTATTTTTTACAATCTGCTACCAGATAGCCAAAAGGATACTCGTAATTAACGATTCATCATAGAGACCATGTAGCTAGTAAGAAAATCCTCCGAATAGAATTAGTGCTTCTGGTACAACCTGGTCGTACCCTGTCCTTGCTGGTCGTGCCTTCTTTTGCTAGTACGTTCCTTATCTCCGATAGCAATTATAAATACCAAAAATAATTTAATACCACTTTTTTACCAAATACATTGAACACGGCAAAACTCCCTTACTGCTTTCCGTAAAGTGCGTGATATGACTCGTTCCGCTGAACACAGTTGGCAAGTGAGGCGAAAATATGCCAGTGAACACATGTTCGCTTGTATTGACAGTGAACACAATTCCAGGTAGGTAAATCGATTTTCGGGAAGAATAAAAGGGGAGTACACGTTCATAATTACTCCAAATATGAATGCAACGGGTACAGTTTTTGACGCGAGGAAGCCACATGGCGCCTTTTCAAGCTGCTGACAATCTGTTATCCTATAAAAGGGCAGTACTCGCATTAAAAAGCTACGCATGTATGAAAGTAAATTGAATAACACCTCTATAGCATACTTTATCATACACTTTTACTTGACCCTGCATCAAAGTACGCTTGCCAAATTATGCGCGGCGCTACAATACCGTAAAAATAAGCGCTGTCGTCTTGCTTTAAACATATTATTCGGGTACTTTGACAAAGTTAGTGTAAAAAATATAACTTAGCCTTTTAATTTGCCTTCACATAAAAAGCGCGTTCAACAGAGTCCACTGGAAGTTGACAACGTCAGCCATCTTGAATGCAAGTAGACGGCTGCACTGTTGTCTGTTCAAGACCTTAGGACAAGGAACGTGACCGGAGTCACCATGTAAATTATCAGCAATGGATTATCTCTAAGCGAAAACTACATCCTATGGTAGAATGTTGTCGTATTTTGTTAGCTGTACGTGTCTAGTCAGAATGAGGCTAGATGAGCAATTTTAACACCGAGATCAATCATATACACTATGTATGCACACCATGTAAACAATAGCACAAAATAATAGCAGAAATTCTTAAATAAATTTTAGATTATAAAAGATTATTATATTGGAGATGCACACTTTAGCCTATCTTGAAATAATTCAAAACTATTGCGGTCATGCACCGATGCCAAATTTTGAAAGCGTTTATCACTGAGCACCCGCAGTAACTAAACTCAGTACAAATGAGCAGTTAAATTGTATCATTTTTTTCCTGATGTCAGATGCCCATAGAAATGAAATACGTTTGAACCAATATGCACACCATGTCCTTTTTAATACTCATGTGATATCAATTCACATCTTATTCAATCGATGACCTTACTGCAGTACCCAACATAGTCCACATGCATTTGAGACTTTTAGAAAACCTACAGTGTATCTTTTTAAAGGAATTGAGTAATTTTGAAGCATTTTTCCCCGGTACAAATTAGGAGCAGGCAAAAAAAGCAGAATTTATTGCTACCAACAATTTCGAGGCAGCTCATCAGCTGCTACTCGTCGCTGCATAAGAAAGATATCGAGGACACATAGAGCAGTAGTGAATTTCACAGAATTACTGGCAACAGCAAGGAACGTGGGTCAGTTAAAAAAATTAATCTATGTGTCCTCGTTATCTTTCTTATGCAGCGACAAGTAGCAGCTCATGAGCTGTCTCGAAATTTGTTGATATCAATAAAATCTGCTGTTTTGCCTGCTTTCAGAATGGAGGAATGTCTGGCGTTCTTTGCATGTAGAGCATAGAGGTTGTAGGCTGCAATCTTTTAACAGAAGCATTTGAACCGCAGATCGTGCTAAAACGTAGTGAGAAACTTGAAGGGTTTTAAGACCGAAAACTACAATCGCTTTGAATGTAAAATATGACGACAATGTGACTTTCACCTCATTAGTACACCTGCCGTAAATAAAAGTTATCGCTGGTTAGGTTAGTTTTTTACATTTTTAACTCCTCCGTTTCCAGAATAACATGCAGTCCTAATGTCTTCATTTTTTCGCTATTTTGCCTTTCACTTCCCTTCATTGATCTATCCTGACAACAAACCAGTCAACAAACATTTCGGCTGTTAGAGCTATCCCGCACAAAACTAATTGGAGAAAAACATTCAACTAGCCAATATTTTAAAAGATAGGAGGTAGTACAGTGAAATGGCTATGTCTGGTTTAGTGACCCTCATCAGCTTGTCAAAAGCTCGGCATGTCAAAGAACTCCCAGCCATAAAGACCCGATGACTGAACAAGAGGCAGTTGAGTATCGCTCATTGTATTCTTATGACTGCGGTTCAGTTCTTGGGACTTCACGTCCTGACCTAGGCTGTGGTCACAAGCATTACTGAAAAAAGACCAGACATGTTCGCTCCAGCATCCCTGCTGTTGTCGTTAGCACAAATTAGTTAACCCTTCTAATAAAATAGACCTAGGTCATTGAAAGACACATCTAATCAATCCGTACGTAGAAAGTTGCATTCACCAACACATAAATCAATGCTGCTGAGCTATTTTACAAAATTAATATTATAAATACTATTATTTGCTTAGAAATAACAAGCCCTCATAAAAAGAAACTCCGGGAGGCGTGACATGTTTCGTAGAATGCATAGACGCATATTCTCATAGTTCATTTAGCCTTCTCGCGCATGCAAAAGATTGCAGTTTTTTGGCATGTATGCACTACGCAGCGCATAAAAACTACTGGTATGTGAATTCGAACACGTAGGTAAGTTCAGAATGTTTCGTCCTTTTATGTTTCAATTACCGTTAGCAAGAATTCGCCGAAATATTTGTGTTATTTTCGTATTTTTCGAGACGCGATTTATTAAAGCAGATGTAGCCAGGCAGAAATGTTAAGGGAATGCTATTTTTTTCATAAGGGCGAAATTTTAAATGTCGGTCAATACATAATACATTCGAAAGTTAACATCAGATGCTGTCGCTGGAACTTCAGCGTCTCAATCGAAAGTTTATTCAGCAAAATGACTTAGCAGTTTTTTGCCATAAGTGAGAAGTTGGAGTTACTGTGTGCCCTTCAACTGTCTGTAACTACGTTGCGATTTTCACATAGCTTTTGTAGCATGCTTTCATAACAGCAAAACATTCACTGAATCCGTTTTCCCGAATGATACCTGCTTGTGCTTATTTTGTCATCCAGGGTACCGTTTTGGGAAATATCTGATAATTTATCACACAGGGTTCAGCATCAAATCAAAAGGATTGTCGACCAAAAAGCCTAAAAGCTTTCTTACAAAATACTTTTTAATAGCAATTTATTAATGGTCGTTCTAGTAACTCTTCACTTTTCAAAGTTTGGTAGCATATTGGAATGTTGGGCTCCCTTATCTACACTTATAAAAGGGAAGACTACATTTTCCACCGATGTTACAGTTTGCACCTGTTTTCAAATCATCATTTGCTATGCTTTTTAACATCATTTTACGATTTTAAATGTCTCTTTATATGGCCGTGTAAGTAGTAAAATGTTAATTCAACTGTTCATGCCGGGAAGGTGACTTTGACGAAAAGGGACGGCACAAACCATATGTTACTGGTTGCGCAAATTTTAAAATGTTCATGTAGTTGTGGGCCTTTCTTGCCGTTTCTTATGGAAGTCGAATGGTGAATTTTGAAGCCAAGGATTGTTTGTAGGCTTTATTTTGGTGGTTCTAAAATCATATCGTACGTATTCGCAAAGTGTTGACAAGCAAATAAGCGCACGGTTATGAACCTTTAAGATCGCCACTCACATCCCGTTTTGGCTGCCTTACTACGTACAACAAAACTTAATTTCCAAGAAGGTGACACTTATTCCCTAAAAGTTTCCACTTTAGATGTCTCTTACCAAACGTGGTCTGCAGCATTTATTAACATATGAATTTTCGCGAGTGGCTTTGAATTATATTCTGTATGAAGAAGAACACTTTACAGAAAGGTTCAAATAGGAAGCATATTTAAGACCCTTTAAATGTATCCAGTTCCGAAACCATATACGGTCACTTTCTCTTCCCAATACAGTTGATGCCTGCACTGTAAATTGCATGCGTGTTTCATCAGGTATATTTTATTTTGGTTAACACCATTAACCATATCCGAGAGCACATGTACCAGCTAACACCCAAGACAACTTTTTCCTATACTATGCCGTTATGAAAGGTTGAAATCATATGTTTGTCCCCCAAAACCTTCAGTGTGCTTCCTGTTAGAGGCTTTTCTAGTTGCTGCGTTTAACTCTTCTCGGAACAAAATCACCAAATTCAAATAAATCAGACGGCATTTAGCTTTATGTACTGAGTGTGGAAGTTTATATGAACATTTAGGTCAAATTCTATTAGCCATAGCTTGAAATTAGCTTTTCATTTATGAGCGGAATGAAAAGTAACAATTTCAAAAAAACAAAGGGATCTTGGAGGCAGCATATGCAGGCCACTTTACGACCCAGTCGTGAGTCTAACACGGTTGTGTCCTGCAGCGATATCTTCGGGCTTTTAGTTGGAATCTTAAGTGCTAATATTGTAATTCGCATAAGTTCAATACCTGACTACCTGTTGGTTTAAAATATTTTCTAAATATACAAATCACCATGCCTACAGTTCAGAACTTGTGTATAACTTTGTAGTTGCCAACAAACACCCCAAGGACTCGGATGACTGTCCCGGTTGTCATTAGTCAGCGTCACCTACAGAAATAAAAACATGCACTTTCGCAATCTGCTTCATATCCCCCCACTATGTATGGCAGGCCTCCTGTAAAGTACGTAATACAATATCCGGAAGATTTCAGCGGTATACTACCTGCGATGGTTTCCTTTTTATATATGGACTCTGGGATATTTGAACTTTCTGTTGCGCTTGGGCGGTGACCGTTTTGAAGAATCTTATTTACAGCCAACGTCAGAAATATGCATTCGTCGGTTCCGGGTCTTTTATCTTTTGTGCACGCCTATGGACCACGGGGACTTCATTGTTTACTCAGAATAGGTGGATGTGGGCGTTGGGTTGGGTTGGGTTGGCGGGAAAAGTCATCATCATCAAAACGTGGCGGTTTATGAGAAGCCCCCCTTGAACCGCGTTGTTGGTCTTTCACCTAGGCCTTCTTAGCTGACATTCAGGCGGAATGACAGTGCTATGCAATAGGCGAGAGCAGTTTTGACAGTCGGCCTTCTGGAATAATAGTAAAGCCTTTTGACGGTTGGTCGAACAAACCTCACAACGTTAAAATACTACAGTCTTTTATCAAATATACTGGCTCTTGGTATGCGCTTGTCGGGAGTTCATTCACGTGGGCCTGGTTTAGGCCAAGTATTTCTGCATGCTTCCCGTAGAGGACGAGGTACAGTGAAAGGTTTCCGTTTGATCTTTTCTTGCAACATGCGAACGTGACTGTTATACAGTTTGGATGTTTATAGGACAACGTAGGGGCTACATGACATACGTATGTACATTTAAAAAATACTAAACCATGCGTCCGAGCGACCTGACCAAATAATTCCTTATTATATTAATGGGCACAGTCACGCATGTATTTACCGGGGAACGGTTTGTGTCAACATTCCTAGACCTAAAAAGTTGGTGCTTAAGTTTATTGCTCAACGGCGGTCGGTATATGAACTCTAATCATCCAATTTCATTCTAGCAAAGACATTTATGCAAGTAGTGCTACCTTTATAGAAAAGCTGGTCTTGTTATGTAACCGGACACATGACGTGTTAATTTTACTGATTAAGAAATCATGGTAATTAAACGTGCCAAAAAGGATTTTCTAAAAAAGGGTAACAAAGCTCTCATATTTCCCTTGTCCATAGAAGGTCGTAGCAAGGAACTACTTGAAAAAGCATAAAAATTATATGATTACTGATTCGACACTAATATAAGGTCACTAAAAATCAAGTTGTGAACTATCAGCGCTTTTCTGGGGGCTTCTTAGCAACTACTCAATGCCTCGTCTACATTTGAACTAAGGCTTTGTCACTGAAAATACTACCTTATGGAATTCTCTGTTGTTCCTTTTTAATTTGTCAAAGAATAGACACAGTTGATGCGTTATCCATTAAATGTTAAACGAAACTCTGAAATTTGGTTTCGATTTGAAAAATATTATTCAAGCTTGGTTGTTATTCTGATAATATAGACCTAAGAAAGGAGCTTATTACCGACCGTCACCAGAAGTACACTCTACAAACAGATAAAGCTTATTTTGGTAGAAGAAGTTTTTTGGGAAAATTGTTTATTGAGTGAATTTTTGACACTGTCTCACCTGGTCGTCATAAGACGAATGAAAATCGTACGAAACAGTTAATCCACAATGATGGTTAACAGAGGCTAATAGAGGGGGAAGCCAAAACAAACCACCACCGACCGCGAAATTAGATGCGGTCGACAATTAGTCCCCAACTGACCACATAATTACATGCGGGTAACAACTATTTCCTTCCCCACTGACCGCATAATCACATGCGGGTGACAATTACCAATTTTAACCCCGACCCGCTATATTAGCCTCTGTAAGCATTATTGTGCGTTAACTGTTTCGTAAGATTCCCATCCGTCTGATGACGACCTGGTGAGCCAGTGTTGAAAATTCACTCAATAAAAAACATTTTCCCAAATGACTTCTTCTACCAAAATATACTTCTTGGGATGCTGACTTTCCAGTTCATAGATGAAGCCTAAATATTAAAATGTGCCCTCATATTTTCTATGACTATGCATGTTTATGCATTAGCGCTAAATATCTTGCACATTTCATGACGAAATTTGACTTGGTACATAAACATATATTTGGTCACACTATTTTGATTCATTGAAAGGATTTAAGTATGAGAATCACCATTAGGTTTACTAGGAGAAATGCGCATTAGTTTTGGCAAATTTGAGCGTAGTCTCATATCAAAGGTCTTTCCTATTCTATAAGGTATGGCAGAACCAAACCTTTTATTGATGCGAATTGTACTATGGAGGAACACCAAAATAAGTAAAAGATATATTTTCCAGAAATGGAAAAGTTTTTACGAAATTGCTCTGATGCAAGTGAAGCCAACTCGAAGGAATCGCATTTATTTTCAAGTACAAGGAACGATTTATGTTTTGAAAAATGTGTTTAGCTAACCTGTAAAGTTTTTTTGCAAAAAATGCAGTGACAAAAATGTCCTGTTGCGGTTGGTTTTACCGTATCAACCTAGATGGCACATATTCAAAGTATTCGTATATGTTAACTTGAAGGTAATTTAAAACAGACCTTATTAAACGTAAGTCGTGTAGAAATATACGCTTTTGTAAAATATACCTTCTGCTCATGTGTTGTTTAGAAACGAAACAGACAAAAGAATAATAATTTTGCATTGACATGCATATAATGGATCTTTGAAATAATCCACTATGGCGGAAAATTATCCACTATAAAAATAAAAGTGAGTTCTTTCATCTCCAGTCAAAGTGAATTGTTTATCTTCAGGTAGCTTAAAAACTGTCAAAAGTATCCAATTTCGTCTTGACATTCCCTTGGAAAAAGATCATACACACAGAAATTCGTCAGCTGAACATCCAATTAGGGCACTTTTTAAAGAGGTAACCTATTATGCAATTTTTTTATTAATCTGAGGAAAAAAAATTTCCGATTAATCTTGCGGACGTTCTGTATGCTCGACAATGTGGTTTGTGGTTTTAAGGTATTTCTAAATATGATCCTCACTGACATCTTCATGAGAACCTATATCCAAAAACTCCTTTTTTCGGTAACTACTTTTCATGCATATCCTATTTTCAATGTTTTGATATAAACGGCGAACAGAAGACTAATTGATACGTTAACTAATGAAGACACTGAAAACACAGGAAATTATACCAGAATTTTAAGGACGATATTAAATAAATAGTTATCCATTAATGGTAATATGTACAAATTTTGACTACAAAAATGTCCCTCTATATAAAGAATGTTGTTACGTAATGCTTCCAGCTTAAAAAAAACATTTAAATTTATCGATCTAATTGATAGCTATTTTTTACGTCTCCGGAATCTGCGGATTATCGGGAAAATTTTATTTTTTTGTACAAATACTTAGTACTTGTTATACTTTTTTATGTTCTAAATATGCCTAAGGCTGTTTATTAATATTTCTTGGTTTTCGTGAATACGTTCACACCGGTATGCAATAAATAATAAAAATTTCACAAGGTTATGAAAGTTGAACGATCTTTAGCCCATACTATGCATTTACCTGAAAGCATGCACACGCACATTTTTATACGTATTTTGTAAAGATTTTGATGTCAACACACATCTCTTTAGAAAAGAGCAATTTTATGTTTTTAACTTTTATTATGATTAAGTTTGCATAAACGCATGAAATGTTCATTCATACACAATGTTATCTGTTTATTGAATAATCTTTCGGTAAAAGCACGCAACATGGTCTACATCTGTAACAAATTTTAATAGGCTCTTAGTAACGTCTTCCTTGGGGCTAAAATAAAGTTGTGATCTTCTTTGGAAGAAGTGAATGCGGCGTTACGTTTGTAACCACTGAATAAATAAATTGTACATTTAAGCCCCAAAGGGCCCATCCAATACAAAGTTAGTTTTGTGGTAAAAATACGTACAAAGTAGGAAGTCATAGCTGCGTGTAAGCAACCATTTAACAACAGAAATAAGTGGTATGTTATACAACGATTTACAACGGACCATTTAAAAAATGATAGTCAACGACATTAGGTAACTATGGTAAACTGAGAAAGGTGCAGTGAAAAAGCACCTATATTAGAAATCGGTGGTAGGCTTAAGCGAACCACAGACTTCCAAAAAGGTTTAAGAGGAAACAACTGCTTAAAGAGGTAGTAAGATTAATATGGTATGATATGAAGCAGTGCGGTGGGATGTTGATGTCTAGGGTTCGAAAATCTGCTTGTTGAGGGAATAAAATAATCCAGCATCCTGGGGGTGAGACAAGAGGAACCATCTGGGACAACGGGATTGAGACGAGGAGGGGAACGTAGAAGTCACGAGAACATCACTGAGATGCGACCAACCAGACCGCAGGGTCCACCGAAAAGCTAGCCGAACCGGAGATAACCGGAAAGAACACCAACAGAAACCTCGGTGACCACCGTCAGGGTTGTAAATCGTTGAAGAGTTGGCATAATTAAGAAATAATGCTTGACTCATAAACTGGGTCTTACAAGTATAACAGCATATTGGGTTCAGCATTTTATAGATGGCATAAAAAGTTATTCCTCATTCAAGTTTTACATTTGAAGACGGAATTAGCTATCGAATTTAAACATAAAATTATAATTTGGTTATGTCTTATATAAAATATATTTGAATATACAAAGGTATCACAAAGAAATGCAAAATGAATACCAATTTTGACGTCCGTCTTATTGAACGTGATTGTTGAATGCAGGCGGAAAGTATTTGTTCAAAGTGTGGCATCGCAACGTATGTGAAATATGCGGGTGTTGGGTCAAGCGGTAAACAATATTACAATCACACCTAAATATTTTCCAATCAACGAAGAATTTCAGAATTTAGTTTAAAATTTATTGAGATAGCATATCCATCGCATGATTCTAGAATTATGACGTAGAAGAGTCATGTTTGGAAAGCAAAACGTCCTCGTATTTATAGAACGCTCCACGCATACACTGTACCAAATACAACTGTTAGTTTTCAACTGTCTTGAACGTTCCGATTAAAATATTTCATCCCGGGTCATATTGTTTGGCATTTAAACGTGTACTACATGATAATTGTACTACAAATTACATATATGCTACACCTAGCTCAAAACGTAGTCCATCTGAAATCAAGCACTGCAACAAACGACTTATTTTGCGATGGAAACAAATACCCTTGTGAAGTGTGCCGACATGGATAACCGAAAAAATGTGTCTAAAACATTGAAGTGCATCCAAATTTAATTGACTTTTTCCACATCTGTACTATCTTTACAATTTTATCCGTTCAATACTCCACTTTGACACCTCACTTATGTACGCAAATAAGAACATGCATCACGGAACGTAGGTCGGCTTTCCTTAAACACCAGTTATGCCCCACATATCCACGTCAGGATGCTAAGTCCAAAACTAACTCATCTGAAACTCTTAAATGCTATCCTCACATATATCTTTAGCAAAAAAGTTAACTCAACCTTTAATCTAAGCTTAACTCCAAACATATAATTTTCCACATACCTAGCCTATCCAATATACTTAGTCGTAGTGCTAATTGCCCTGAAATTTGGAGCCAGGCTGCCTGTATAACGGGAGGTTCCTGTTTCCGTGCCTTGATGGAAATTCGGTGATTAAACACGGCGCTGAATGTCATGTTACTTCCTCGCGGGGCACTTTTTAATGAAGACAGTGGAAAGATGACAATAATAAGCTGGATGTTCCGTGTACCATATAATATGTAGGTTTATTTATGCTTTTTCATTTGCTCATCTTGATGTTTAGGGCAAAAAATAAATTATACATGTTCATATAGCTTAAGGATTTCCTGCCTCCCTGAACTAAAATCTAAGTACGAAGAAAAATGGGTCAGATTTATCGCTCTTGTGCGCAAGATTATTGTTCCACAGATTTAGTATGGAGTGAACAAACTCAGAAAACCTTATTTTATACAAATTTTTTTCTTATGCCCTATCGCAAAATGTACAGTAGAGTATTCTCAGTCAAGGGGGATGGGAAGCCGGGGTGAGCATTTAAGAAGGAAACCGCCAAATTGTACACGTTTGCACCCGTGCAAATAACCTTACCAGGAAAACCTTGCACCATATTCTATGCATATGTTTATTCTCCAGTGGTCCCGTAAGGCGGCCAGTTACTGTTTTTGTAAAATTGCGCAACCAGTAACATTCGCTTCTGCGAGGCCGTGTTTAATTATAAAGCTGTGCGAAACATCTGACGATTGTGCAGTTCTGTACCGACCTGACATTCAGGATTTGTGA
>UYRU01042361.1:7597-22370 GCA_900617775.1 Dibothriocephalus latus | reverse complement strand
TCAATGACTGCTAGTCCTCCGAAAACCAATTCCTCTCACCCAAAACTAAAACTTTGGACTGACCATTTGTTCATAAAAGATATTTATCATGTACTAACTGGCACCATTTTCGTAATTCGGACTAGTCGTTTCACATAGCACAGGAACTCGTTTAATCCCCTGGGTAAAATCCCTGTACGTAGGAGGGGACATCTAATGATGTTCTTATAAGTCTGGTTCCAAAGCTAACGAGATCATTGGCAAACCACAGAATTCAGACTGGGATCGTCCTAATATCCTTTCCTGTCAACCGACGTAAAGGCTGTGTGGATTGATCCAGTCTACTGCCTTTGAGTCAAATGCAGTAACAAACACGGCCATGAAATACCTTGCACAGGGCAATGTCCTCCACATTATAGCGACTCGTTTAGCATGCAATCAATTCAGCACACCGCTAACGCAATTCACATGTCCCGCTCTGCCTTGATTCTCATTTCTCGTGCTCTGACAGCAGCTGTGGCGGCTAGTAGTCTTGGACAGATAGTATTGCCGGCAAAGACAAGGGAGACTGGAATGGCCGTTTCTGGTTTATTAGCCATCGCTAGTCAGTCATATCCGGCCAAAGTAATGCATCCCCTGAGGCTCGAAATCACGACCTTTTTGCTATCAGAATTTAACCCCTAAACATTGAGCTATGAGCTTGTTAGGGTGAGGACGCTAGACTCTGATCAATATGATAGTTCAGTCATCGGATTCGACGGTTGTCCCCGCTTGCTTAAGCAGGCAAGCGCGTTGGCTTGCGCATGAGGTATTTTTTTTAATAATAGCAGACTTGCACTGCACCCGCTGTATACTTTCTTCTCCCATCTGCTTGTACCCGATGCCAAAGCAAGGTTGGAAACACCGCAGGCGAGATCGGGTACCCCACAAGCTGGGTCACCACATAGCCCTTTCCGGTCCTAGGTGCACATGCTAAAACATATTCCATCCACCCCGTGTCAATCAGCTGAGTTTTGCCCTTTCGACAGCGACAAATATGCGTATATAACGCGTTAGGCTGAGGTTCATGTCACGCCAGTCCCTGCATCTAGCCTTCTCATCATAGAACCTGTAGGTTTGGACAAGGCAGCTTTTAGAAAGTGGGAGGAGAGGCCAATCTGGATGCACCCTTTGTCGAGAAGATTCAACGCATTCCACACTACCATAAACCTGAGGCTTTCAAGACTATCACCAAGCGCTAAAGTCACAAGTGGAAGTCTACTAGCTGACGGAAGTTTGCAGAACATTTTAAAACAAGGATAAGATCACATCAACGCCTTCTCAATATGGCCATCATGGCACTCCAAGTTATGGAAATCTGACACAACTTCATTGAATTCTACTACGTACGCAGTTAGGAACCAAGTTGAGCGTGGCAATCGTAAACGGGCCGTTCGATACAAGCCAATCTATTACGAGGTTAACTACAGTTCCATCCCCTTGGTACATGACGTACCGACGCAAATTATAGCGTTTGTTTTTGATTAAGTTTAAACATCTTGGTTAGGACAAAGCTATCGTTGTTAGACGATTGTGCTTTTGAGAGTTATAGATGAGACCTTCCTGATGCGATAGCGGTTCTTCCTGAGGAGGCGCCTAAAGCAACTGACATTAGGCATACCACTGTTCAAGGGTCGTTTCTCCAAAATCTGGGGAAAACTCGGATTTAACCCATTGGTTTAACTGTGACTAACAATAATAATTTTCTGACAGTGGATAGAGGATACAGAAAACTTCCAAAGTCCTATTTGGTGTGGTTTCTAAGACTTTGAGCACTGCCCAATGTGCTCACATGTTTTTTTACTTCCTTTCATCACCAACTCATAATTAATAACGAAATTCCAGTAAGAGAAGGAATATTTCCAATACCAGAAACCATCAGACTTTACTGCCACTATCTCTAAAGCCTATTGCTCATTGAAATCCCAAAGTTTTGAATAAAGCTACTCTCATTTTCTCCGTCCAAAACTGTGCCTAATTCTCTTGAAAGTAAAGCATGGAATATTGATTTTTGCTTACGCATGCTAGAACGAAACTCGCTTGATTGAAATTTAAAGTGCGTGTTTCTCGCCTAGTTATTGCGCCCTGAAGATGTAAGCATTGTTCACTGACCACCGCGTTTCTCCGCCTGCAACAAAACAGGACTCAGTCTTCGAAATTACTTCGCATTAATGCAAACTCCAGTGCTTTCAGTTATCACGTTTCAAGAGGCCAGGCTATAAACATTTTATGAATTCTGAATGTTGGTGGTCGTGAGCTTATTTCCTCTGCACGGAATCTATTACACTCCCAACGTAAGTGGATGGCTGATGACCAACTGTCCACTAGTAGCCGCACGGTAATTAGCTGTTGGTCACGATTGATATAAGGCAAAAAAGTAACGGAACAATTTCCACAATTTTTTCACACACTAGCCGCCGTTGTAACTCCATAAGCTGCTCATCTCACGATTCTGGTTTATTCTCCAGACAGTAATATGTTCAATTACGTTATAATGTATCAGGGCAGACTTAACATTGTCTCCTATCATCCGAAAATTAATAAACTAGTACTCACGGGTTCACCTGGAAGTAACATTCATCAAGCAAACCGAATCCTCAGCTCGAATATGGACCTCGTGTTCTTTTTTTCACGCAGGAGTCCGTTCAGAACAGATTTAACCCTAAAGAGGACTGCGTAGCGCCCAACAATCATTAATTGAGAAGTATTACCATAAAAGGCCGTGGCTACTCCTGCTATCGTCAATTAGTCCGCTCAATAAAAGTTTGGACTTTTTCTCTATAAGTTAAGTCTCTCTGACCTGAATTTTCATCGTCGTCCTCAGTAACGCTTATACGTTTTTTGGAGTTTAATGAGAATAACTTCTGCAATGTAGTTTATCTTTCTAGCCCAGTTCTTAGTCGACTCTAATTAAAACATGTCTGTTGTTCTTATTATACAATTGAAAACTAAGTCAAAACGTCGAAAAGTCAGCTCTCATTTCACAGTAATCACAGCAGTTACTGGAAGATAATAGGAGCTTCATTTAAGTTGACCCAATTGTAAAAATAAACTCGAGGCGTTCGGCGGGATTTTAACCCGCATAGAAGAGAAAGCCTTCGCCGAAAGCCAACGCTCTAACCAATTGAACTACAAACGCCCCACCTCGCGCCATGAATTTAATCACAGTTGAGTCGATTTTACCCGCCCAACTTTACCACTCGTATGGAATCCACCAATACGGAACAGCAAGCTGACTGCCAAAGAAGGATTTCTTAAGCAATCATCTAGAATCCGCCAGAATGATTACTAGGCTGACTTAATTATTAGGAGGTTTTGCAGGTTTGCTTAATTTGATTTGACCCAATTGTGAAAAAGCTCGAGGCGTTAGGTGAACGCCCGCCGAATATTTCGAGTTTTTTCACAATTGGGTCAACTCAAATTAAGCAAACCTGCCAAACCTCTTAACAATAAAAGGAGCTTAGCAAAGTATTTATCACTAACATTTTAACTAATCCAAGTGTGGAAGACTCATGATGTCCGTGGGATCCGAACCTGTGACACGGAGAGCAACAATGGATACAGTCAGTACTCTAACCACCTGTGCTTTGATGCCCCAACCGACAGCCTCGAGCTTATCACACTTGAGCTGGGACTCCGCTCGCGCAACATACTGAAGCGCGAGGACTCCACCAATCATCACAATCAAATTTTGAACAGCACATTACATTCTTTAATTGAAAGGCTAGGCGTGGATGCATAAGATGTTTCCTAGCATTTCGCTCATAGATATTTCTTTTCAGCTCCCAAACCGTATTTTTACTTGCTATTCTGAATACCATGAAATAAACTTTCAAATGGCAGTCAGACTGTTTGCTAGGATGAGTTGCAAAGCAAATTAACAGTAGGGTCAGAAACGTAAACAGCTGTATTTGAACTAATACACTTTAGTATATTCATAAACCATTACACGTTCATATAAAAAAACTTCAACCAAAAAGGCCAGAAAACTCACGCGCGACCTGTAATTCCGTTAATCCTTCCAAGAACGCAACGAGACGCAACAGTCAGAGCGAAGAATCGATTTGCATTATGATTTGGCAACTTACGCTATCTGATATACATAATCCGCACCATATGACCGGTTATTAGCATAAATTCTGCTGGATGACGCTCTCAACGCCATCCACGCACACCGTTGCCTTAACCAAGGTGTGATGGTTGGCTCGCAAAGCCCAGCGCCCACAAAAGGTAGAGCCCTCGCAGCATGTGTTCTAATTGGCTCTAACTGGCTCGAACTGTGATTCGGCTAAAACTGCAGACTCGAGTTACGTAGGACACGGTTTACAGTACCCCTCCCCGCCCCCTATTACACGTGTCTTTGGACCAAGAGAGAAAGAGAATGCTTTATTTTGAAGGGGATACCCAAAACCATTCAGCAAAAATGGCTACTTTCACGGAGAGCAAGGGATAAGGTAAGGTCATGGTAAAAGGTCAAAGGTAAAAGGTCATAGAATGCTCAAAATTAAAGGTTTGCACGTTATCCGCATCTTTTATGGAGACAGGTTGGCTATCCACTTCTCAATTTCCGCCTCTTCAAACATGAGGTAGCGTGCTATGAATGGGGGTACAGAGTGCTGATATGCCGATTTACGGCAAGACATGACGGAAGCCTAGTACGGGAAGACTTCGCAGCCACTAGTTAAGAGTGCAGAGGGTGATTGACCTGACTAAGGATGCGATCAGCAAATTGCTTCACTGTTCTTAAATGTCACTGTATTATAATGTCAGCTAAAAAAAAACAGGAAACGCCGGCAGCTGAAGAGAGCATTCGGAGGATACGTTTAAGAATGACCAGACATTTTTTAAGTAAAGCTGGAAAAATAACTGGAGAGCAGTAAAGAATGAGGAGTTGGTGAGGATTAGACTTGGGGTGGCATCAGGGTTAAAGGTTAGAGGTGCGTGCATGCCCCTCGAATGTGATGCAAAGTCACTCCTAGTACGGGGGTATTTATAACCATGTCCATCCTTCGACTTCGCGCAAGTACGAGGAGTAGTCTGATAATTGCAAGTAAGGAAACTCGAAAGTTCTATTCGCGGCTCGCTGCTTTAATGGCCAAACCAACAGTCCGACCACAAGTAATTTAAAACCATCTGATAGCCTTCGTTGTCCGAGCAGTGCGTCCTTGCTCGATTTTATAGACTGCTAACCGCGCGTCTTTTATGAGAGATAGGATGGTTGCCCTCCCAGTTTAGGATGACTTCCGCAAATCTCACAGAGGGTAAACTGTTCCCAAGCTGATGCAATGCCGTGCAAGCCCCAAATGACCGAAATCAGTTTTAGATACTGTTACGGAAAGAAGGGAAGGCTTTAAAAACCCTTAAATCCGGCAAACCGCGGTCATTGTCTCCGCAGACAAAGGAGGCTCAGAAGAAGATTCGATCGCTGGGACAACATTTTTATTCACCTGACGTTTCCACATCCGTCATGGATTATTCCTCAGAGAAATCAGCGGAAAACCGTAGCAGCAGCGGGCGATACGTGCACAGCAGGTCACGGCCCGCATGCCAGTCAGCATGCAAGTAACCCGCAAGAGAACAATTATCGTTAATAGTCGTTGTCATATGTGTACAGTAATGACTATATCCTATGGGCAACAAAATCGTACCGACCCCACATTTTGGCGAGCGATCCCTTACGTCAAAAACGCCTCGGAGGCCGTCGGTCGCCTTCTCGCGCCCCTTGGATTTGGAGTAGCACACAGACCGGAGGTAACCATAAGACGTCAGATAATGACACCGAAAGACCAACTGCCAGGGCAGGAAACATCCGGAGTCGTCTATAGGATCTGGTGCAGTTGCTGACAAAACAACTACGTCTGATAACCTGGCAGACTTCTCTAGACGCGAATTTCCGAATACACGGAAGCAGTGCGGCAAAATGATGCCAATTTTCTAGTTGCGGCTCATTCACCGAGACTCGGCCACACATTCAAATTTGATGAGGCTGAAATTCTCGCAAGAGGTGATAATCGTATGAGCCGAGAATTAATTGAGTCATAGTTTACTGGCTCCCAGCCCATAAACAAATGCAACAATTTGCCAAATCCATATTCAATGCTGAGGCTCAATTTGGCCAAAACAAGTCGCCGTTTGAGGAGCGCACAGGTCACCGCATCGTCTTACGCCAACACCGGGAAACCAGATGGCCGAGCGATCATCACGACCAATTCCGCCACGCGTGATACAAGTTCAGCAGGTCACGGCCCGCATGCCGGTCAGTAAGCAAGTAACGCACAAGAGGGCATTTATCGTTAATTGTCGTTATTTTTCCTAAGTGTGCAGTAGTGACTGATCCTATAAATACTGCAACATTTTGGGCATGTATCATCCACTTCTGCTACAGTTTTCTGCTGATGTTTCTGATGAAAAATCCACGGCGGATTTCGAAACGTCAGACAAATAAAAGTGTTGTCCCAGCGATCGAATCTTCTTCCTCTCATTTACTTCCTGGTACTCGCAGGTGCGCTTCTACTGCCCAAGGAGGCTCACCTGCTACTTTGCTCACCATAGGATAAGACAGGGACTGTTTGTTTGAATCCAGCGTGACGCTCACTCAGCTTTCTAAAATGTAAGGCATAATGACTGAATAACTGCATTCACAGTCGATATTCAGGGATTCTGCCTAATCTACTCTATGTGATGTAACGCCGACCGTAAAAAAACCCGTTAGATGGTAGGTACACGTCCAGTTAAGCTGAGTCTATTCATCTGTACCTTCCTGCGAAGTGGATCGACGCATGTCTCTGATAAATGTTAACAGATGAGGGGACGGTCCTTTTTAAAAAAGAAAAACTAATAATTCCTAAGTAACCATAATATAGACAGCAACCAGCGAAAGTAGAAGAAACATTATTAAATCATTTTTATAGCAAAGCTAATAACTGTACATTACTAAAAAATAGTAAACTATAGAAAAAAAATCTGCGTACACGCACAACATACTGCAGTTGCGATTTTGTTACGTTGGAAGCAACGACAAGTAAGAAAATACAAAATCGAATTTGGTACAAAAATGCAAGAAAGAAGGGCTACCAGCCGCAATCATCAGAAAGTGTTTTTACAAAAGAAAAGACACACAATCCTCTTTGGTTGCAAATAGAAAAGTTGTCTTGAAAAGGCAGACGGTTGGCATGAAGGTGAACAAAACATTAAAAAATGTCAAAAATATGATGACGTCTAAAGGCATGATAATCTCTTGGAAGGTTTGTAGGTGAGGTCCCCGATGGAGGACGACTTTCAACTAAGAACTGCGGCCCAATCGCCTAAGCGCCGCCTCAACAGCCTTTCGACGAGCCTCGACAGACTAAAAAGAAAAAAACAAGAAAGTATTTCGAGGGATGCTAATCTGTACGGAGGATAGTGTTTTTTCTGAAGCCAAATGATGCTGAAACTTAAAAAAATCCACTTTAAATCGAAACAATATAACCTTATCCGGCTAACTAGGATGTGCTGCCCATAAAAATCGCGGACCCCACCATATAACGTTTCAAAAAACCTTTTTCAACGTTGGCCTATAAAATAACTTTTAATACATATGTATAAACTGACACGATTCAAAACGTTATACTCTAGAGTACCTAGTAAGAAGGACCAAAGGACTACAGGGATATAGCATGGCTGAAATTCAGTAAAATGTTTTAATGGTCAGGAACACCACCTTGCCGGTCATGACCTAATTTTAGTCAGCAATAAAGAAATTGTTTTCACGAGAGCCACCAGCAACTTTGGTCCAGCCTTTTTCAGATAGATTCATCTTTACTGAAACTTTAACCGGTCCCCATACCAAGCACTGCTTAGGCCCTAAAATCGTCTCGTGGCCTGAGCTTCAGTTCTATTTTAGGGAAGAGAGTCCCTGGCACGTTTGATAATGCTGGGAAAAACTAAATTGAGAACTGGTGAGCATCCGTTAGCTAAAACGGGTCAGAGAATAATGAATCAAAAGGGCTGCGGCTTGCACCGTTGTCCTTTCATATGGCTATCGGTCTCGTTGGCCTTCAAGCTGCGGACGGATTCCCCCTAGATGAGTTACGACTTCAGAGTTAGTATCATTCTCCCCATTGCCACGTATTTAGTCATCCATTCCTAGAGTAATTTTTCCGTTTTCTAAAGTAACTGATTTGTCTGCAACCAATTCAGATTCAGTATACGACTCCAGACATATTTTGTGGTGGCAAAGACTCTTTCTGCCTCAACAGTGAACTCCTGATAGTTGCGTACGATCGGCGTGCAAAACGCAGCGATAAATAGTACATTTCCAGCTTCTTGTTTATTTCTGACACGAAGGAACCCTCACGAATATTTGAGACTGGAATGAGTACCTCTTGTGTCCGATTTGCGCCCTTACAAGACTGTGTTTGTAACTGTATGGTGACTGCTTTACGCTTCATAGCAGGCAAGTTTATCAACATGTGTGGTTACGGAGTGGGAGTCAGAGACTCCAGCGCTCCAGCAGTTCTCATCCAGACCGATTGCCGGCCCGCGTCAATATCCGTGTGTTCTAATTCATGGCCCTCCCCTAAGGCGTGGATTGCGAACTGCGACTACGGGTCACCTCCCCGGGTGGTCCATTTTTGTGCGAGTATGTATGAGCTGCCTTCTGGTACTGTCTGGCTCGCGTACTAGCAGGGAGCTGGGATTTGATCAATTACCTTCGACTGCTCACTTGCGTCTAGTCGGTTCTCCTTCTGCATAACTCCAGTACACCCTGTAGAAGCCAAACGATGGCTGTACTCACGCCATACTCCACGTCATTGCTTTCCTTTGCTTCTGGTGTATACATTTTGTATAATATAGGGTCCTACAGTGTTGGTGATTCTCACCCCTTTGTAGTTCTTAGACTCAAACCGAACAAGTGGCTGGTTAAATTGCTCGAATAGTCATAGACAGCGGCTAACTGCGTAGTTTGAGTAGTGGTTACTTTCATTAGCCCTGAAAAAGCCGTAGTTCTGGAACTCGTCTCTCCGGTTCACTGTAGTACATTTTTACCGTTTGGAACAGCGCCCTAGGACATTCCCGATTGTGCACCATCGGATGGTCACTATGTCGGTAGAGGATATGGATGGTGTTAGTCGTTTTTTATTACACTGTGGCACTAAGTTCAGCATTAATTCTGCACATAGAGAGAAAGCTGAATAACATAAATTGGCAGGGGTTTCTTTGGTAGCGCACGAATGTTCTTATATATATTTACATGCCTACTCAATGAATTTCTGTTAGGGTAAGGGTTAGAGTTGGGGTGGGATAGTGATATCGTATGTAAAAAGCCCTAAGTTTCTGTCTTACGGGAAGCGTGGGAGTAGGTATGTAAATATAAATAAGAACATTCGTGCGCTACCAAGGAAACCCCTACCCATAAATTGTTCAGTCTTTCCTTCCTCCCATGTGAACTGAATTCCGGGAAGGATGTTAAGCGGTTGCTGAAAGTCTGATGACCTGCCCTTTTTGTTTATAATAAATGTGTCGTCCACGTGTCGGCACCAAAACAAAGGCTCTTATTTGATGAAAGCACCTTTCCTCAATTTTGCAACTGGCCTTGAAATTGGGGAAGCAATCGGCATTTTTTATTTGCTCGTATGTTATGTCATAGAAGGTGGGAAAATTTCATTTTTAGAATATATTCAGTTTCCTTAGATGCTTTATTATTCAAGGTTCTCTCGTTTCGTTATACCTATTTTAAAGCCGGTTGCGTTTAATATCGCTCGCCAGGTCTGGTGGGATATATGTATGTAGTAGGAATAAGTCGAACAATATCATAATTTTAGAAGGTAAGGTGGTTTTCTCGGGTGTTGGCGAGAATCCCGGAGGTCTACAATCTTCTCATCGTCACGATAGATAACTGTTTAGTTGTTCTTATACTGAAGACAGGCTCATTTGCGAGGCTGAAGACTCGGATTAACACAACTACCATTCAAGTGATTGTATGCTCTTCTTCTTTTTCTTCTTTATATTTACGAATGTGGATGGTCTTTTTGTCAGAAGCCTTTAAACATATGCGAGAACTTATCTAAATAAAATAAAGGTTGAACGTCATAAGGAAACCTACTAAACTAGACAGCGCTCTTACTCCGTTATTACACATATTGATGGCTGACGAAAAAAGCAGATCCATTGACTATGAATTAAGCGGATTTGTTCTTAAAAGATAAAACACACAAAGAATAAGCAAAGCAAGTTCCTTTCAGCAGTCGAAAATGACTTATCGGTCTTACCGAGGCGCTTACAGACGGCTGCGACACCTGACTGGTCTCCTGCTGTCTTGGAGATGATGCACCTGAAGGTGTCCATTGCCCGCTGTCCAATGAGAGAGTAGACGCCATTCTCGCCGCAAGGTTCATTGACAAGATCTCGGCCTCAGCGCGACGTTGTTCTCCGTGCACGCGCCTCAGTATGCTTGCCCGATTTTGTGCCGGCTCAATTTGTAAAAAGCGCTCGCGCTCGGCCTAAAAAGGAAAAAAAATAAGCAGCTACAAGAGCTCAAGGATCTCAGTAAAGTTCCGGACAGGACAGATTCCTCGATGTTTTTCTCCGATCTGTTCACAGTTATTGCGTTCGTAATTCGTCTGGGCGGAAAAGGTTGGAGCCTCGCCGCGGATAGCCAACAAAATGTAGACATGAAAATAAGTAAACTTCTACCAAAGATATTCTTCTAGCCCCCATATAGCAACCAAATTGAGTGATATTAAAAAGACCAGCAACTCTCAATATATAAAAAGAATTTTAGTAACAATAACCACAATATAACAAAGTTGTGCATGCCGTTATGCTAAGGTTACTGCCTATCCAGCCGACCGTCACAAAAACACTTGCTTTTTTGATGGCACAATATTCAATCTAATGGTACTATAAACATTGCGCGGGCATACCCCCAAAAATACCAAAGTAAAAATGTACTAAAACTTAGAACGCGCTCCAATTAGTAGATACCAAGCGGTTGTTTCAGACTCGGTCCACGGAGGTTTAGGAATACAATACAAACAAGATGCAGTGATGATAAGATGGGAATTCTGCTTACATTCCAAACAAACTGCAGCTCACCGCTGGCATTTGGTAGTTTTGAGGAAGCAAGGCGAAAATGAAGGTCAGAAAAGCATCTGGAGAGGATTGTCTGCAGGCAGCATTGCAGACATTCTCTTTAATACTGTGCTTGACAATGACAAACCGAGCATTTAAACAGATCACTGCGGTTAAAGTAGGTCAGCGTCAATGTCCATGATGCCAATATTCGTTATAATCAACCTCTCTAATACTTTGGGCCTTTGTCGTAGAATCTGGTAAAAAGGAACCATTGTAGCTTTCTCGTGGTCACAGGGCTCAAAAGTAACCGTTTCGGTAGGACCTAGAATTTAATCGCCACTTTAATCAACCATAGCCAGCATACAGCACACCTATAAAGTCTGGGAATATAGAATTAATATCTGTTATCTCTCGAAGGCTGGGTGGGGTCGAACTCTATGAACAACCCCCCTTGTTCTATCATCCTGGACAACAGGTTTCTTCTGGACCAAACTCCGCTTATTTATCTGAGGTTGAACGGTTTTAGAATACCCTCGGCAATGGAGTGGCAACCATGGATTAGTTGGCCGTGTGCAATAACCCCCACGTGATGAAGCCCCGAATGCTTGGCGGGCCGGCGGTAGGCCACGGAAATTTTTACGACAATTCACTGCCTTTTACCACAGAAGCAGTATATCTCGAATACTACTAAGGCAAGTTCCGAGATGCTATCTCTGATATTCTACAGAGGTGGGTTAGTTCTTCGACGTCCTCTAACCATGGGTGAATCGGACAGATCAGTCACGCAGCTACAGCCCACACCATTATCATGGTGGTTGTAGTTTATCTGATACTGGTAACAACCGCAGTCTGACGATATCGACCGTGCGCTGCTCCACAGGATGGCACTACAGGGACGATGATTTGGGCGCGGATTTGCTTTAAATGATAGTAGACTTGCGCTACATCAACTGCATTCCCTCTTCTTTCAGCCACCTGTGCTCGCTGTCAGGGCAGAGTCAATAAGACCAGAGGCGGGAGCGAGCACAGATGGTTGATACAACATGAACCAGCACCTCCAGGTGCAGCAAACATCCCCTCTCCGAATGTCCGACATTTGTCATGGGAGCGCAACACGAATAACACCTATCAGGCCCTGATTTAGCCCCTGTGTTGGTCCAACACGTCTACAAAGTGGCTCGTTTAGGGGACAAATGACTGAAACATTGTACTGACAAACTAGTCTACAGCAATGCAGCAGGCTACATCCACTTAGGCTTCAAATTAATTCCCGGCCATATAAATCATTGTCTGGAGTTTTCACTCTGAACCATTTATCCGACCATGTCAGACAGTGAAGTTTTCAATTTAGCGGACGGCTTGTTCTACTGAGTAGAAGATGTGATCGTGCGGGCAAGACATTTATTCGTCTGACGTTTTGAAATCCGTCCCGGATACTTCATCAGAAACATGAGCAAAAATAATAACAGAAACGGGTGATACATGCACAGGAATTTGCCATATTTATGGGACACAATCACTACCGCACACACACGACAACTAGCAACAATTAATGATAATTGCCCTCTTCTGCGTGCATTGCTTGATGACCGGCATGCGGGCTGTGACCTGCTGAACTTGCATCACGCGTGGTGAAATTGGACGTGATGATTGCTCAACCATGTGGTTTCCCGGTGTTGGCGTAAGACGACGCGGTGAACTGTTCGCTCCCCAAATGGCGACTTGCTTTGGCCAAATTGAGCCTCAGCACCGAATATGGATTGGGCAAGTTGTTGCACTTGTTTATGGACTGCACCAGATGTGAATAAATGACTTGATCTACTTGTGAAAAACTCGGTGACCTCAGTGGAATGCGAACCCACGCCAGCAAGGGGAAGGTTTTAGTTCAACTAACGCTCTAGCCAACAGAGCTACGAGGCCTCAACCGGGAGCAGTGAGTTTGTGGCGGACAGCAAAGCGCCACCTGACACCCCCGCCGGCGCCGAGGGTTGTTTGGTGTCAGTTTAACATGAAATTGCTTTTTGGATCAGCACAAAGAATCACCGCCCTAAAGGCAATGCCTCAGATAGTAAAACATTCATTCTATCATTAGAAGCCTCGATAGGAAGCGCGGTTACCTTTAGCAACATGATATCATTTGTGGACCATACTCTCATGAACCGTGTTACTTTAAAGTCATATTTCATTCTTATTTTTTGAATGCGGACCGGCAGAAAGGCCTTTCCTGGCATAATCTTTTTCCTCCTGGAACTCGAGCATTAGCCTCCAGAATCGATCGGCTATTGGGTAGAAGTGAGAAGTTATGTTGAAGGAAGCAATTGAAATTTATGGTGTTCATCTGACGTTTCCAACGCGAAAAGGCGTAGTATTTAGAGAATGCGGTCACTGCGCGACCACGCAACTAACAATATCAGCAGCTCCAGTATTTACTCCATGTAGCATTAATTCATGATATGATTGCCTGATAACCAGAATACGAGAAGTTAATGGCCGCAATTTTTTAATCCATGGGGTTGTGACAACAACCCTGCCATCTGGGTCAATAGATTCTGTCACAAACTTAGTGATATATTGCAGGATGTTTTCGGCTGACTGTTGAATTGATAGATCCCAAAAGCTATCAAGGCAAAACCGTCAACCCGAGCATGCATTGCACGAGAGTATAAACAGCATCAGCCCAAAATGTTGACAATCATTTTATTTCATCAAAAAAGACTTCGGTGACATCAGCCGCCTTCTAACGCCAGTCGGATTTTGAGTTTCACGCAGACGGAGGCAAGTAACTGGGGCTAAGTGGCGCTGAATCAACCGGGGTTCTATGAAAACTGTACCTATTTTCGCCAACTTCCTCCTTCTTTTGTCAAGTTTTTTGATAGGTTCAAATGTTACTGCAAAACTTCAGACGAAACAAAGTGTGGTTTGAAACACCCGTCTCTTTCTTCTCGATCATTTTGTTCCACACCCTGGTTTTGATCAACTCCATAGCAGGAAAACTTGTCATTTTTATGCCAGGAGCTTTGTTGTCCCGCTTACGCGTGAAGAGTTTTCGCTGCGCTCACAAAGCTCTAACTTCTCCTATGCACCGGGACCAGCATATTGGGCTGACATGGCTTGCAGTTCATCTACTTACTCCGTTTGATTGCCTCATATAATGCTGCTAGTTTGACACATGTGCAGTGATGGGTCACGGTTCAAAAAATAACTAATTCTATGTTTTCATTATATGCTAGACTTTTCACCCCCATTGCCATGTTAATTTATATTCTGACAAAACAACAATTCGGGTTTTTTTCGACTCCTTCTACCCGTGTCTTTGCGCGGATGTCTTAGAGGTTTTACCCTTAAATCTACTCCTTTATGTCCGCGAGTAACTAACCCGTGAAACAATGTACAATTTGGTTTGCGCAAGCTCGAACTGGTATTGAATGTTAAAACTAAGTAGAATAAAAAGTCAAATGCCTTCACTCATTCAATGGCGTTGTCGACTATACTGTGCGATTTAAAAATTCTGGAAAACCTACCATGGCTGAACTGACAGAGTTATGAAGACGCTGTGCTGCGTGCAGACGCCGAAGAAGACTCGCTCTTGTTTCGGGTGGCTCATCAGTCGACGATGGTGCACGATTGAAGGTCCTTTCCAGCATAGAAGCGGATTGGTTCTTTCAATATCAAATAACAGAGTAGGAATCGAAATAGGATA
>UYRU01042358.1:14284-28236 GCA_900617775.1 Dibothriocephalus latus | reverse complement strand
TTCTTCTTCTCAATTGCTTCCTGGGACACGGATGTTCGCTTGTATTGGCACGATAATTAGTCTTAAAACTCTAGTTACGAAATGCCGTTACGGGACCTTTTCGTCCGGGCGTGCCCTGGGGCTCACTCTTGAGTCCCACCAGCGGCTGCAAGGCGGTTAGTTTTATAGGCAGAAGGAAATTACCGAAAAGGGCAAGGGGTTTTTGAGCGGTCTTTTCTGACTTATTGGCCATCACCAGCCAAATATACCCAACTCCAGGCTATTTTATCCCTGAAGCTGGAACCTGTGCAATTTCTGGCTAGTAATCCAACGCCCTAGCCATTGATCCACAGGTTCGTTGTCCCGTCGGTTGCCAACGGTTGTGGATATCTCGGAAATCACATTACAGGACAGATTCGTCCGTTCTGCATTGCGAATTTATTCACTCTGGGCAAAAAACCGGATCGATATATGCAAAAGTGCCAAAGTTGCAGGCAAAACGCGGGCTGGACAGACCATATTAACCATCTTTCATCTGCAGAAGAAGTTTCCTTGAGCTTACGTGCCACTGACGCAGTCGTGTGATATATCATTCGCACAACACTTCCGGACATACAAATGTGGGCTTTTTGAGAACGTCAGAGATCGATTTGAAGAGTTGGTGAGAAAAAAACAATAGAAGGTCAACTTTTTCCTTGCGACTAAGGGAAGGGGTATAGGAGACTATGCGTCAGCCTCTCACAATGCAAGTAACCTTGTGCTAAATTCCCGTAAGGTTACTTAAACCAATCCATCGCAGGTTGAGCGCAGGGGCCGTGAATTGCTCTTAAATTAGCTTATAGTGATTGTGCACTTACTGCGCTCCCTCTTTTCTTCACCTCCAGGGTCTGATCTTATGAGTGTCAAGAACGCCAGAGGCGATATAAACCCTAGTGGCAGGCGTGGGAAGAAGCCGCCCGCATAGGCTGTTACCGAAATGGGACCGATAGACGAAGGCACACATGACAGTGGGGTGCCAAATAAGGGTCGGGAGGAGAAGTCGCAACCTGCACAGGGCAAGTGATTGGACTAACCACGTCCGGCATGGGGACTGCCCTAACAAAAAACCCCTACAGTCCCCCATGTAGTCATTTAAATAAATACTCCTCGGTGATTCCCGTACATACACTGATCCCGGTTGGTGTGACACTTCCAACGCTAGTCCACTGGTGACGGTGGCTTTGACTGAACCAACTGACGAATATGACCCTAAACAGACATTTTAGGAAATTTCATCAGATGCAATTTGTCGAATGAATGTTTAGATAAATAGATAGGCCAAAGCCATGTTCCTGTCTAAGATTAGTTAATGAATTCAGTTTGTTTACTGCGCTGCCAGTTTTCTTTTCGACGGACGTTGGGTTACCTATTTCTCGGGTAACCCGCATATATAAGGTCTATGCAGTTTTGAATTCTACGTGACAAGGAAACTTAGGTGCTCCATCATCGTCCAACATACAGCGAGTCTTTTCAACCGCTTACCTTCCACCGATATCAACAGCGTAGTACCAGAGTATTCGGAACCTCCGAACAACAAAAACCGTTGGAACGCTGATGGCTTATTAAACCTTCCCAGTATTTTTCCTTGAACATAATTACTTTGGGTTTAATCTATATAGCCATACATTTATCGCTACAGACAAAAAAGGCAACCAGCTTCACACGTCACGACTACGATTTCAACTCAGTAACTTTGGTATCCGTGATCTATGTACTACGATCGTCTATGCCATTTGGCTTCACTCTATGTCTTGAGCACTATGAAATGTTGAGTGCTTTTTGATTTTTTTTTATAGGGACGGTAAAATACTCACAATATGTTTGACAACCTTCCACTGACGCAAGTCAAAGTATCTTAGCTAAAGCTATGTATGTTTCCACAACATGCCTCAAAACGAGCTCGTGGGGAATAAAACTCGAATCAGCAGTTCATAACGAGGCGTGATCCTGTCGTAGGCGGTGTAGACCGAGACGGAATTTCGTCCCACCTGAACACCTGTCCAGCATCGAAAAGAGAAGGCCTTAGGTACACTCTGCTGTTATTGATTCATTGGCTGATATTCAGAGGTATGTCAATGTTGAAATCTCAAATGTGGGATGACCGCGAAATCCTAAATTTCGAGCCAGACTTTTAGTGTCAAGCAAACTCATCTTGGAGCACAGTGAAAGATAATACAGGACGAATGCGCAACGAGAGCAGTATTTCTAAAAGACAGTATCCATGCCACCACCCACCAACTATAATTAGTAACACCCGCATTCGCCATCGACAGCCATATAATGAACTTAATTTTATAACTTTTTTGGCACGATAGTGACTTCGCAACTTTTTCCGTCTCGTTTGCATATAGACCGGTTGACGCAGTTGGGTGGGTAATCATTTTCTCTGAACAGCGGTCAAAGATTTTGATATTTTTCAACCTAATCTATCGGTTTAGTGCAGTGCGTTTGAAAACGCCTATGTAGCGTCCTTATGCCAGTCCGTTTGTGCCAGATCGGGGGGTTGCTGTTGAAATTTAGTACTTGCCTCGTATGTGTCACTGTCTCGAACACTTTAGTTCTTGGCTATCACTATTTTTTGCGGCGAAGCAAGACCTCTAGGAAGATCAGTTTTCCTTTGTTTTTGCCCCATCACAAAGTGTCACTCTCTAACCGGGAGAACCCGCACTCATCGTGGAGGCTTGTTAGTTGGTGGCCGTATTGTAAACTACCGTAGTTGTATGACCATCGGCGAGATAAAGAACAGGCAAATTCGATTGCTTATACTGGGAATAGTGGTTACCCGTGTCTTCTATTGCAGACATATTTTTTAAAGTTTGCATTCTATCTACACCAGCCAAAATGACGCCATTTTTTTCGAATTCGGGTCATATTTATGTAACGTCAAGATTTAAATTTGAGGGAGTGATGTAACGTGCATTTGACCTAATCAATTTTATTTATTGAATTGAGGTGAGAATGCTGTTCAGTAAACAAGGGTTCACATGTTGTCAATTAATTAAGAAAAATGGGCAGACTCCAGCAAAATCATATATTTCCTGACATTCAAACAGCTTAATTATCTAGAAAAGGCTACGGATAAATCCTCTTGTTTATTCAGGTTACAAATTTGATTTCCCTCGTTTGCTAATTGAATTGCGTTAATGCACAAAATGCTAAGTAATAAAAGAAAATTCCTTTCAAGTCAGCGCATTTAATAAAAATGAGCAGAATTGAGTAAAACCAAACATTTCTCGATATGCAAGAATAGAATCATGCTAGGAGGTGCTGCGAGTAAATGTAATTTGTGTATCCATGTTTTACTGTGAAAGCACATAAACATACGGCAGAAAAGTTTTACTTATCCTCCTTCCCAGAACGGAAAATTTCTTTTTGCGTTCATAAATATCAGGGGATGCAAGTATGAGAAAGCGCATTTTTTTCGGAAAAATAAGGTTAGATTCAGCTTTAGAAATCTGCAAATTTGCAAATTTATTACGCTTCTGTCATGAAACACAATAATAAACCTGCTCGGCTGCAGTTTTTGTTGTCACACAGTAAAATAAAGCATAGATACGAACACATCTGATATGCTGTCGCTCGGCCTGTGGACCTCAATATTTGCTATATCCACCAAAAGTCCAGATATCACACATATTGAAACCTTTTTGCACTTATTAAAAGAATGTGGCATAGGCCAAAAATATCCTTCCGTTCAAGAAAAATTGCAATTTCTTGGAAAAAAACCTTGCTATTGACATACCTTACAGACTTAATCGTGCCTTACATGTGCACGCATTTAGGGGAAGCAGCTAGAGCTGATCTAGCGCACCAAGATTTTTCTTCCGTATGTCATGAAATCTCTTGAGATTTTCAAACAAATGTACGTCTTCTAAGAAATATCATTCAGGTTTTTACTTAAACCCTTTACCATTATTATCACGTGTACCGCATTCCGTGAGAAATTGTCTTGTATTATGGTTCGTGGCTAACCGTCCGCTGGACACCGTGGTGTTTCATATTTGAGAGATGTCTCTCTCAACTCAACCACCACTAAATTAACTTACTGTCAAAAGTATGCCTACCTTCAAGTTCTGTTTGTCCTACATTCCCAAGCAGATATGAATATCAAGGAAGAAGTAGCGTTCAGTGCTACCCACGATCCTCCACCCTCATCTCATACCCTCTGCACTTTGCATATAAAATCAGATTTAGTACGTCTGCTGTTGTTTATGTAGTTGTTCACTCTATCCTGAGTTAATTAAATGGAGATTACAGCGCGTTGCTACGGTATTCATTCCATTCAGTTTTGCTCCTTTCAGTGTTCTTTAAAACAAGTTACAAAGGTGCAGTTCACCCTATCGCTTATACACTATTTATGCATTTGCTGTTAGTTTTTTTTATTTTTGCAATCACCAATCCATTCCTGAACTCAGACCGCTGATGCATTGGCGTCCAAGCCTGCCCGCCTACTTACTTTGAAGGGGATGTTTTTATTGGTCGCCCAGCCAGAAACGGCGTTCTTCTCTCCTCCGTCAATAAATGCCTCCTAGAAAATGATCAAAATCCATTTAAGCTGTATTTTGACTGCGACAACTTCCCAATAATTACTTGCATGTCATTCTCATCTTAAAGCCTATCTTTTGCATCCTCTATTCTTCTGCAAAAGTCTCTTCTTTCATGTTAAGTATGACTAGATTTTACAAATCAGCAACAACAACAATTCAACTGCGACAAATCCCCACTTCGGAATTCAAGGCTATTCTCATTTTACGACGTATCCGCCGGATAATCTAGGTAGCCGTATAAGACGCATTATGCGGCAATAATCAGTTGGTTCATTTAATTCGCAATCCTACCGTTAGCCAGTCTTCTGAGGGGATTAGCAATCCACACGGCACTTAAAAACGACCTCGCCCAAAGACGACTATTTTGGACACGCCAGAACAGGTAGAGGTGTAAGACCAAATTGCGTAACTGAGGACACTAGAGAAAAGGCCTGATAAGAAAAAAGTAAATTATGTTCGGCTATAAAAGATCTCATAAGCAACACCTCCAAGCACAATTCTAAACGGTACCCTCGACGTCAAGGCGAATGTGTACACTGAATGACGTTGCCAGGTGCACTTCGCATGCGGGATCCTCTCCTGCTGAAGTAGCTCAGCTTGCCCGTGCCTTCGGACGTTACACATTTCCGTTTTAGAGGCCCTATCCGTATAACCGATGCTATGATGTTGTAAGATGAAACGTAGCTACCATAGACTGTTACAATTTCCCCTAATTTAAAATTAAACTTTCTTTCACTATCGTGTCGTACTAATAAAGTGTTTTCATCTTCAAAATGCTATGTGTTCAAGGGCAACGTTTCAATAACGGCAGTATTGTGTCCTAATTATGAACAAATTAACAGCAAATATGCTAGCTAAAGTCCCAGACACATGTTTCACATTGTTTCGAAGAGGCTGACTCATCAGTGGGTCCCCTAGCGTGCGCTTTGCATTTTTCGTAAGCATGACGGTTTCGAAATTTTTACTCTTTCATTACCCTAAAAATAAAAGTCTGACAAAACGAAAGAACCGGACGAATGTGTTTCATTAGTGATCGTCGAGCGTTTAACAACAAATGATAATGTTTCCTATCTAAACCGGGAAGACAATGGACGTGTCGCTCAACAGACACGTTTCACCGATATGCTACCGCTGCATGGCCCAGTTCCGAGAAGGTCGGCTCATCAGTAGGCCTCCTTGTGTGACCAGTGTTTTGTTGGTAAATGTTCCAGTTTACAAATTGTTTCTCCTCAATTTCTTCAAAAATAAAACAGGCACACGTCAGCAGAACGGAATGAGTACGTTTCGTTAGCGATCAGTGAGCGCTTACCAACAAAGGACAATATTTGCGATCTTAACCGGCAAGTTAAAGTGCCCGTGGCTCACTGATTAGACATTGAATTTCTGATCAACAGGTCATAGGTTCGAGCCTCGGGTGGAGCCCCACATGGGTTTGGGTATGGCTGGCTGCTGAAGGCTAACCAACCAGAAATTGTTGCCCTGTCTTTGCCGGAAATGTTAGTCTGCGTAAACTACTAGCTGTTGTGCGGCTGCTGACGGGGCTTGTCAAACATTTTCTATACGACGCAATTCATTCGCGCGCAAGGCAATTCTCTTGTGCCCTTGATCAGTCCGTCGTGAAGCGTACGGATGATCACATGTAAGACAGCCGTTCGAGGAATTGTGGTGTTAATCATCAACAAGTCTGGTGAATTCGCGTCCACTAAAGTCCCAGATGCAACTTACGCAGGAAGATACCCCAGTAACAATCGGCGGATACCGAATTCATCGTGTTGCAGTGAATATACTAAGTGATCAATAGGGAGTTCAGAAAAGTTGAATAATTCAGTTAACCTAATTGTGTAAAACCTACTGGTCTCGGTGGGACTCGAATCAATGAAAGCAAAGGGGAAGCTCAGTTACTTTCAAATGTTACGGGATCCGCGAGTATAATAACCTTTCCGTCAAAGCATGAGGTCAACCGGTTTTTCGAACTTTGGTTAAAGGATTTACTCAAATCCGCTAAATGCCTTATTTATCAAGTTTGAATGGTAATCATCTGGCGGATTCTAGGATGATTGTTTGGGAACCGCTCCTTGGGCAGTCAGCTAACTGTATCAGGATTGGTGACGGGCTGAGCAGATTAACTGATAAATCTGTTATCCAAATTAGGGTTCTAGGTGGAGCCTTGTATCTAAGAAGGATATATAGATAGCGCCACTAAAATTATTGCCTTGCTGTCCCACGTTCAAATCTCACCGAGACCGCCGAGTTCGTTACAGTTGAGTCAATTGAATTATTTTAATTTACTAAAACCGCATTTTGATCAATAGGCGCATTCACACCAACGTGAATATCCGTGATAAACATGGTATCGATCGATTTTCACTGGTTTGATTTCCGGCGTAACATACAACACATAAACCATGATTCTCTGCGGTTTCACCATCGCTATCCATTACTGGCGCGTGGAGGGGGAATTGGAAGACAATCAGAAAAATCCGACTTTCAAGTTTCTTTCTTCTACATCGACCTCTTCCATGCACAAGTGCCCCCCTGATCTACCGTTCCACGTACACCGACAATTCTTTTCCAACCGATGTGATCCAGTTGGCGCAATAATGCCTGACATCTGCCACCCCGTAAACAATATCATCAAGAGAAGCAGAGTTGTACTAGTCTCACAGTGTCGGCACATCCAATCAGATTGACAGTTGCCGCATCCAGCTTAAGACTGATATTGGATGCGATGATTGATTGATTGCTTAGCTGCCCGCATCTATGGCGTTAAAAACTCGAATTCACGAGAGGCGTTGATGATTGGCCTCAAAATCATTCAGCCATCTGACCTATCAGTTGTCAACAGCAAAACATATGGACTTAGGACACAGGACAATTGACTTGCGCGCAGATAGCCGAATGGTGCGGCATTCACAAAATTCTCTCCTTCCTTACCCGCCTAATCCGTTGCCATAACTGTGTAAAGAAAAGCGGATGCAGAAACTAAGGCAGGAGCAAACAAAAAGCCACTTGTATACGTGTGCGGAACACATGGTTCACATACAACGGACCACGTTTTGGAGAATGACGAAGATTCCATGGATTATGACGTGTAATCCTCAGCGAAGTGCGTTTTAAACACGATCCATCGTATTTCTCTTGCCCCTGAACACGGAAGCTTCACTAAAAGATTCGGAGTATTTCACCGTACATACAAGACTTCTGGCTACATTAACTAGAACTTGGTAAAACTGCATGCAATTCCGCCTGGGCTGACGTGAGAGGGTGGCTAAAGACTACGGATTCGCGCTTGACGCATGGAATCTTCCGATAAGATTCAGAGAGTCTCGGGTTTAGTTTCTTGTCTATACACTGATAGATAGAATTGCGCGGGTAGCCATTCACTATGAACACTAGTCGGCGAAAAAATTACAGATATCGGCCACCTCCTAATGAGCATCGCAAATAGAAGCAAAGAGATTCAGTGGAATTAGGGTGTCGAGAAATCCGATAAAAGTGACAGCCCTCGCATTTATCTCAAACTGATATTCGGTGCGATGACTGACTGTTTATCTGCTGCCACTTGAGGCGCTAGTGAGCCTGAATTCACGAGAGGTTTTGATGACTGGCGTGGCCATTACGTGACCAGCTGAATTACTCTTGATCATCCGCATATTTCACGCGTAAGTAAATACTCTGACAAACCAAAGATCTTTCCGTTTTTCTATGGTCCCGGGGGGGACTGAGCAGATAAGCATCGGCTCGTGATGTGTGTCTCCTTCGACGTCAAGATTAGATCGACTACTATCGCATGTGGCCTAGTAGGAAAAATAGTGGCATTTGCCTTGTTCGCTGATACAGAGCAGCCATTTGCATCCACAGCAATATTTATTGTATTTTTTCTGACCCGCTGACATACTACATTTAATAAAGTAGTTTATCATGATTGCAGGTGTAGTGACCTCATTAACTGATCAAACTGGGGTAGGCAATTACAATTTAGCTGATGATTTATGAGCTTTAATTGAGGTTCCCGATAAAACTCGTTCACACAGACCGATGTGTATGCCTTAAGTTACGAGGTCCAGATGTGTTATCGCGTTCATCGTCTCTCAAAGAAGAGGAAGGGGAAGAGGCGGCGAGTTTATGGACCAAACTATATGTGAACTGACGCTTCAGAACCCTTCTCGCTTCTTTCGTCATCTGGTGGTCTTGAGTTGGCCAGCTTTGTCGTCTACTTCGTATTATATCCGTGCTGGACACGTGAACTTTGACCGGCCGCTTCGTTTTTGACTGCATTTGGTCTCCCGGAGGTTGGCTGCTGGCGGGCTTGCGTGACCTTCGTCCCCTCTGCGGTCATCGTAGGTGTAGGCGAGTCATTATGCTTGCTGGCCTCCCCCACGTCAACCGGCGGACTCATTACTCGTTACTTTTCGCGTGAGTTGTGCTTTGCTTCGCGGATGCGACGGTGTGACAGCGTTTGATGTTGGCCACGTGACCTTCTACCGCCACCCCTATTTTCCGTGTGCGTAGGCTCTCAGTTTTGCGTGCTCGTTTGCCCTGCTGGCCCCGGCCGTCTTAATCCGAGTCTTGTGCAAAGCGCCTGGTTGGCAAGGTTCATGTCTATAGCTCTGTTGATTGTGCCAGTGGAGCACCAACTTTCTAACACTAGTCTGGCCATCTTCTCATTGGCCCTGCCGACCACCCTCGCTTTCTCAAAGGCGAAGTCGTGGTTCAGCTGTTGTACGTGACCATAGACCAAATACAGCTTGTCCTTGAGGTCAAGTTCAAGCTGATGTTCGTGCAATCTTATGCCTAGGTGTTTTCCCGTTTCACCAACATACCTCGCATCAAAATTTTTCCATTGGATGCTGTAGATCACTGTTGATTGCTCGGTTGCTGCCAGGTGGTCTTGGGCTTCATGATTTGCTGTCTGATTGTGGAGTATGGTCTATGCGCCACTCCGATCCTAAAAGGTTCTCGGATTCGTGCTGTAGCCTTTGAAACGTTTTCAACGTAGGGCATGTTGAGCCAGAATTTTGGCTTTCTTCCGCTCGACCGATGGACGCGAGGCTTCTTCAGGCACTTGTGGACGAAGGACTTCGGATAACCGTTGGCTTTGAAAAGGGCATGTAACTACTTCATCTTCTCCTGCTTCCCACTGTCGTCGCTAGAGTGTGTTTAAACACGTCGGAAGAGGTTTTAACACAACTGCGTTTATGATCAACAGGGTGGTTGCTTTAGGAGTGAAGAATGCGCCTGGTGTTAGTTGACTTACGATAGAACGTTGTCCTTATCTTCCCATCTGCTAGATTTGTAACTTTGACGTCAAGAAAGGGCAACTGATCGATAACTCCTTCGATGGTAAACCGGATGTCGGGAAAGATTGAATTCAGGAATGCCTTGAAAGCTTGCACGTGGCTCCTCTTTAGCATGACGAACGTGTCATCGACATATCGGGCCTAGAACTTCGGGGGGTCCGAGCTGAAGACGAGCTGTTCAAGCCTTTGCACAACTGCTTCGGTAATGAGTCCAGACAGAGGGTAGCCCATTTGTGTCCCCTTCTTTTGCTCGTATACTTAGCCATTGAAGGTGAAAAAGGTCTTAAGACACATTTCGAGGAGCTCGATGATGTGCGCTCGTTTGAGTTGCTTCTCGGTCTCGTCATATTTTTCACGAAGAAGGCCGTCGATAGTGTTGATAGCCAGTGCGGGTGGGATGGATGCGAATAACGAGATTACATCGAATGACACCATCACCTCGTCTGCCTCTACCTCAAGATGCTGAATGCGTGTCAAGAACGCAAGACCGATGTACACTAATGCGAAGGTAGGCATTAAGTACGAACGCGAGTCGACGTTTTTGCATCTCCCGCGCCTAGTCCTCACGTTTGTTGCAATCCATCTGAACGAACTCTCGAAGACTTCTGTCCGGACTAACGCGAGCTGCAATGTAGTTGTCCTCAAACAAAACATGGTCCTATAATACGACGTGTGTTTTTCGGGTAGCGCTGTATCACTGAGACGCCATAAAGGCGTACTGCAAGTCTCAGAGGTTAATTAGAACCTGTAACGTTGGGCAGACGACCAAGGCGCCTGGTATCTGGAAAATGGTGATCATCTCTCCGCATCAGAGAAGTGACAGGCTCGGACAATAAAGTATTGTCTGAGAAAGGGCGAGTGATTTTGAATCTAGCGCCTTCAAACAGATAACACGTAGCAAATTTCCATGACTTTAATCAATCTAACATACTTAATTATACGGCTGTGTGTGGGAGGCTGCAAACTGACGGGAGAGTCAGCCTGCAATGGTTCCTTCGTTATGTGGCCTCTATGTTAACTCCAGTCAAATGGAATTGTTGTCCACTGTGAAAAAACGGTCAATTTGCTTGGACCGTGCGCTTCACACGCGTATAAGAGTTGAGTATTTTTGTCAACCACGCCGACCGATCCCATTTTAGGTCTTATTCACACTGTTTTGAAAAGAGACTGGGGTGGCCGAGGGATGAGAGGATGCTCTAGACGCAATACAAATCTATTATCACTGCGAACAAATTTGTGCTCACGTCACGGTCATGTGCCCAGAATTACTTGATCGTTGGTCCAGACGATCTACGTTTTACTTGAAGAACCAGACATGGTGGACTGGTAGGCTGCTGTGCTTTAGAGATGCGTCTGGTTTGCAAGCTTGTCGCGACCGTCGGGACGCCGGCTAAGGGAACACTGCAGTGGCTGTTACAAACTCTCAAGTACGCGCTTCCGGCAACGGAGCAGTGACCTACAGCATACCGTGACAAAACTGCAGCACGAGGCAAACATGTAAACGCCTCTACACAAGATTACACGAACACCGGTTGACAGTCAACCGTGATGAGAGACTGCCACTGGTATATGACCACATAGAACAGGAGCAGCATAGTTTTGCTTTCAGGGACGTGAATGTGATCAGCCGATGCAACGACAGACGACAGAGGGCACACGAGGGCGTCAACATTCCGCCACGGAGGAGCCAAAGCTATAACACGAAACAGGCGGCGAGATAAGATCACTTACGGCAAACTAGAACAATAGCTACATCGGTATGATGACGGAAATGAAGAAGTTTCCGAAATGTCACCACCAATACACCGTGGTCACTGAAAGTGCCCATCCTTTTTTGTCCTCTTTGGGAAATGATGAACGGGATAGCCAAAGCATGTATATTCCAAAACCAATCTGTATCCTATATCCCTACAATGATTTAACTTGCTTATTTAAAACCCAAGCATTATCGGAATATAATAAACTGATAGTTTTTATGAAGCAATCATAAAGCACCCCAAGTTTAATTATTTCTTACGACACAATCTTCTTTTAAGTGGATTAAAATGGACCAACATACAGGCAGAGGTTTTGGAAATAACATTTCAAACTTATATCATTCCGGAATATACTCAACAGTGTGATGAGTGTCCAAAGGCCTCCAGAATGTAAAACGGTTTCAAATTTTTACAAGTGGTGGAGCTATTCTAAGATACATCAAGTTTTTCACTGAGACAGGACAGTGTCCTCCCAGAATCCATAGGGTTTGCATACGGAGACTTCTGAAAACACCGCTTCAATCCACTGACTTTGAAAAATACACTATGATACTGTAGCAGCCGCTCTAGTGTCCCCTTAGTTGGCGTTCCGATGTCTACGACAAGCCTGTTAACCAGCAGGCACTAACCAGGCCCATATCCAAAGCTCGGCAGCCCGCCAGGCGTGAGCTCGCTTGCACCCGGATTATCCTACGCGCGTCAGCCGACCTGATTGGGCACCTATATGATCTTGTGCTTATGCACTCCGAGACCTGCCTTTGAATTAAGCAATAAGGCGCCAACCGCCCAGACCTTCAGGCTCCCTTGCTGACACAAGCATACACGCCGCAGTTAAAACGTTCACTAACAGATGCTCTGTTCAACGGTGTGAGCTCTTGAAACGGCGCTGCCATTTTTTCGTCCCTCCATTTGCATGTAAAATTTCTTATATTTACATCGGTTGACTCAGTATTCCCCTTTCGAAACCGATTTTTACCTCTCACTGCTTCTATAAACTACAACAATAAGGTTATCAGGGCACAACGCTAGGGGCGATTTGAAGGAATTTCAATTTGGCTTACATTTTGTGACATGTTCAAGGACATTTTTCCAGGATGTTAACAATTGCGGTTTCTGTGCCTTAGTTTATTCATGTTGAATGGAGGACGGTATTGCTGAAAATTTTGCAACAATGTTTCAAAATAAAACGTATCGGTCTCTCTCAACCAAACAAACAGAGAGCCGTTTCACGGCAACCTACCCCGTGTACCGAATAAATGGTTCCCTTTATCTGATCGACTTCTCCTATTAGATGGAATGAACCTAGTGTGTACGTGGGTAAAGTTGCTGTCACGCCCATGACCACCGCAATACTATAGGACGCTATTGAATAAACCTTGACAGTTGATCGCCAAAGGCAATGTGTAGAAAGTGTTTGAAAGCTTTTTTCATCCCCTCTTCTTTAGAACATGTAAATCATGCCAATACAAATGAAACTGCCAGCCTCAGACAGTAGTTGAAGTATACGTGTGTGATGAGCGACTATCGATTTAGATTAAGTGAATCATATGCACCAAAAATGTCGGTGCAGGGATGGTGACTGGAAGGTAAATTTAAGTGATAGTAGACGTAGCAGGCACCAACTGCACTCTCCACCTTTACCCGGGGTCAAGAAGACCAAACGGAATCAGCTGTTGGCCGTTTTCTCCAATGCAGGCCAGAATACCGCTTAACTTAGTCTTAAGTGACAGTAGACTTTTGCGCGGGTGCTACAGCACTACTTACCCTCACTCATCTTCAGTAGATGTTAAGACAAGCTCAAGGAGATCGACAACGTACTGTTACTACTACCAACATAAACTGAACCTGAGTGTTAATAGTACTGGTACTAATTCTGACGCTAATATTAGGTGATTCAAATTAAAATCAACGCTGGGGCTGAAACCTCCTCGATCTCAACAGGGACTGTGAATCTATGTCTACGCTTTTCAGATTAAATATATGTTTGAGTCCTGGAACACATCAGCGCTTGCCTTAATTTTCGCTCCCTCAACTCTATCCACCACTTGTGTCAGTTTCTACTATGTTTGGACTACGAGTACTAGGCTACTGCTGCCTATGTTAAAGTGCTACTTCTAGTAAGCATACTTACTAAGAGCAGTAAATAGTATACAATAATATGGTCTGTGTGTGCGTGTAGGAAGTCGGCAGCCAGAATGCACTCCAATCTGTAGGAGGTAAAATAATTGGTCAGTTGGTTGAAGAAAAGCGTTATGAAGTAATAGCTCAAGTTCTACCATGTCTTTACGTCGCAACTTAGTGCCTTTTGCCGTCTATAGGGTAATCGCAGG
>UYRU01042358.1:0-14196 GCA_900617775.1 Dibothriocephalus latus | reverse complement strand
CAACAGATACCGCAGGGTATCGTCTGTCCTCTATTACACATAATTAGCAATGCAGCTGATTGGTTGTAGTGCTGGTACTATTACTGACGCTAATAGTAGTCAGAATTGACGCTACTTAAAGTAAATGTTGGGGCACTTTTCCCCTTGATGCCATCTAGGAGTTTTAAACTGGATTTATGCTATTCCGAGAATATAATGTTCGAGGCCCGGAGCACATCAGGGTTTGCATCGATTTCCGCCCTCTCACCTCTATTCACCAAAAACAATGTCAGTTGCTACTAGTTTGCACTATGAGGACTAGGATACCACTGCTAGAAGTAAGATACCAATGCTAGGAACGTTAATTCTAGTAATCATACTTAATAAGACCACTAAATCGTATACCAGAATACGGCCGATACGTACATGTAGGAAATCGGCACCTAGTATGCAGTCTCAAAATATATCGGGCAAATAATAACTAATGGGTTAAAGAAGCGTTATTAAATAATAGGTCAAGTGCTACATACCTTTTTGTCGCAACATAGTGTCATTTGCCGTTTTTAGGCTGACTTTTCGACTTACTACTGCATCGAACTATAGCTTGGAATTTACGGAACATCTCCTGTCCAAAAGAGAGCCATCTGCTCCAGAATCATCTAAACATGGCAACTTAACATTTTCTATGACTGTATTAACAGCTGCGTGATAAGACACGCCTCCTACATTTGCATAAGCGTAAAAGATAGGAATATACACTTGCCAGGTTCAATTGGGAAGGTACAGTTATGATCGCTGTGATAAGTACTTTATTAGTCTGACGCTTCCGATGTAGTCTCGGATCCAACATTAGAGATAATAGCAGAAACGCTTAATTCATACACAGGGAGTTGCAGTATTTAGAGGATACAGTCGCCAGGCTACTACATACCTAGTACAATTAAACATTCCCTCCCGACGAGGATAGTTACCTGGTTGTGTGCTAATTATTAGATGGCCGACGTGCGAGTCGTGACCTGCTGAAATTTTATCACCCGTGCTAGCCTTGGGCGTGATAATTGCTCGTCCCCTCCCCCGGGTAACGAATCGCCTTGGCCAAAACACCGAAAATTTATTGACATTTCATTATTGTGGTTTATAAACCGAGATACGTTCCGTGTAGGGGAAACCACGTATTCCTATCTGCCATTAATAAACTACCATATGTTTTTCATTAACATTTTCAGTGAAAGTGAACTACGTTGTTTACGTAATGATAATGATTAGTGAAATTTGGGATATTGTGTTATTCAAATGGATACTGTAGAGTTTTAAACAATCTCATAATAAGAAACTTTTGAGGAAACATCTAGAGTTGCTTCAAGTAAAAGATTAAGAAGATGTGATTTCTTATCAAATGAATACAAGGAAGGATAGTTTTGAGTTTTTTCTGGAAAATATAGTTAGACTTTTAAAGGTATCAGCAATTAGGGGAAAAATCAATGGTACATAAGTTTTACTTTTTGAAAAATACGTTCTCTGCAGCCGAAAGAAAAGTACGTGCATTCAAAAGCAGGTATCATGTGTTTTTGCCGCACGATGATCCACATTACAACTCCACCCAAGTTCTTTTCCCTAACGGAAAACGCATTTCAGAAATTCAGTTAACATTACATGAGATCGGTCAGCCACTGTGCTCCTACAAGAGGCCCTGCAATAAGTATATGGAGGCAACAAGAGAGTCAGATAATTATGCGGCAGACCATACTCTGGATGCGAACCCATAGCAAATGCTGCAGACGGGGGTGTTGTAGGTCACCTGGCTGCAGGCTCACGCCGCGCCAGACATCTGCGCTCAATCCCTCTTGACTGCGTCAAGCCGTCGTGCTCAAACGGCTGAGGGTGCAGCAGAGACTGCTCATTACATACCTAATTCATGCGCAAGTCGCGGTCCCCGCGCTCAACCTGCCGTGGAGTATAGAGCATGCATAGTTAAAAATGACTTTTGAATTGTCAAATGAACTCTTTTGCCAACGTGTTGTATTGTCGTCATAAGAAATGCAGGAAAATGTGCATTTAGTTGTAGCGGTGGCCCATTAGCTGTCAGTAAACCTGACGAAAGTCGTGTCTGTGATTACTATTCGTGTTGAAACGTCCACCGTTGTTGGAGTGATTGAATTTCTGTGGCCTTTTGGCTAACAGAACATTGGAGGCATTTATCTATAGCTGGCTGGCCTACTGATTGACAAAATAATATGTTCTACTACCTTGCAAGATCGCTACGATCTCTCAGTCATGTGCTAACATGCAGGGTTCACTCGGCTATTAGAAGTGAGGTAGAGCCTCAGGAAACATCCCATTGGGAAGGTATGCTGACCTTCATGTGAAAGTATTCGAGACGGCGTTGAATAAAAACGTACTTTTTAAGAGAAATGAGTTCCAGCATGCGAGACGTAGGCTGCAGCGATGGGTTATCTGCGGTCTTTAAATCTGACAGTAGCTGCGTCTGAGGTTTGGTTGCATAGCGGGATTTCGACCTGGTAGAGGAATGCTGCTCAGTTTTTCTCGCAGACAGATCTGTTGGCACTGGAAGCCTTTATTTCTTTCCGCCAGGTCGCATGTTTCATTGGCCAACAAACTATGCATCAGTTTGGAAGCTAAACTATGTGATCACCACTTGCTCCTTATCATGTGCTTAAAATTAGGTTTTATTTGCCTGTCAGAAGACTGAGGACAACTCTACAAGCATCCCAGTTGACTTGGTCGGTTGCCCGTTCGGATGTAGCTTTAGGCACTGTTGTGGTGGTGCCTAGGCTTATTGCATTATCCGGTTCTTGTGCTGAAAAGCTTTGGCTGTTCGCAGACAGTGCGATGACCTTCGTAAGGACGTGTTCGAAGTGGAGGTTTGCGAATGTCCTTTTAGTATAATGAGGAGTTTTCGTGGTTGCAAATAAGTTTTTGTCTCATTTCACGGAATTACATCTGTAAGATGTATTGATATACGTAACATAGATCATTTTTGCTCATCAGAATGTGTTTCTTTGTCCGCTTACTTTTTGTACAACTGAGCCGGCTGTCCTCTTTCAAAGCATAAACTGACTTTATTGATCACCAATTCAAAGTTGTGGCTGTGTGTTTTGGCCATGGGCTGATCGATTTTTCTACACTCGCTGCTTGGCCCTGCGTTTGGGTTTTGGCATAACTTGACGGCAATTAGCGTTGTGGTCCGTCCCCACAGTAGAGGATGCTGGTAATCCTGCTCCCCCTTCCGGTGTTTTCGTCACGGGGCCGACTTTGTTTGCAAATCTTAAGTTCGGTTTGACCTTGTCCTGTCCCTTACTCACGTAATGGCGTTGGACTTTGTAGATTGCTGGGATGTCCAGATGGCTATTGACGGAGATGGCATCTGAGTACCATGACTCAGGCGTCATTAAAGCCTTTTGCATTCATGAAAAATAACTAAGCTTGGTGTTACGAAGTCACCGAGGCACCCACTTCGGTTAGCGGCATTGTATGCGAAAGCGACTACTTATGATATATGGACAGGCGGATCCTTTAAAATATCTCTCTTTGTTGCGCGACCGATAGCCTTTTCCATTGCCTTGTAAGTCTCACTTTGCACGCGAGTGTCCCAAAATGTGGGAGCAGTAAGGATGAACGGGTGGAAGTCATCAAACAGTAGTTACACTCGAAGGGGCCAATGAACGCAATCGACAGAAAAACCGTCCAATTATGGTAAGTAATTGCGACGGATACAGATCAAAACCCTGAAAGTTAATGCCAGGCATAATAAACACGTGGAATCTGTTGAAATTATGATCATTTTCTTAAATCGTTTCATCAATAACTGCATAGGCATTCGATAATCTTCGGTTTATTGATACGAAGAGGCAGGAGCTGCTGTGTTATGGATGTTCAATCGGAAGTTATGGTCACTTCCAATAGTAAAAGTGCAAGCAAAGGTTGATGTTACTGGGCCCAGTAAAACAAACGTACTTTCCTATAACAACCACAAAATAAACTGTGCACGTTTTTATAAGCCAGCATTTTCCATTCGATTTGGGTCCTAAGTTATTGGTGATCTGTAGGCCCGTGTGAGGTGTGTATGTATCATAGGCTCAGCGCAAATTGACCTCTTAGTACAGGTATTGCGTTTGTTGATTATGTTTTGAGAACTTAACTGCAAAAATAAATTATGTTCGTCAAACTTTACTCTAAAAATCTAACAAGGTACGTATTGAGAGCGTAGGAGCATACATGTTTTAGACTATATTCGTGTTTTAACAGTAGATTAGCAATAAATTTTCAAAATTCTGCCCGCTTGCACTGTTAATGTACAAGGTTTAATTGCTATTCTTCAAAGAGCCTGCCGTTTTTATTCCGTCCCTGCTGCTACTGTCTGCTACTGGTTTGGACGCTGAACTCCAGTTCGAAAAAAATGTCATTGAGCAAGACCGCTGATCCTTAAGTGTCGCCTAGTGCCCCCCATTTGAGCTTCGAAAAACAGGAAAGAATGTTTCGTCATGGGGTATAGGCAGAGATGTTGCTTCTTGGAAGGACTGCCATTTGACTATATCCAGCCGCTGCTATTAATACGGACTTTGGGAATGTTTTTTCTGAATTACCCGTTTCCATCGCTGATTTTTTGTGTAGACGAGGAGGATTGGAACGTTTGACACTCATGAACCAGCCTTTTTCCGGACAGTCCACGGAAGGAAGCAGTTTCCCTGGTGAAGAGAACATTTATATGGCGGCTGAAGCTACTTTGTAGGGATCCATCGCGAAGGTCGCTTCAACAAGCATGTGCATCGGTAAAATTGACTCCAGGAATTATAAAATACAGGCGCCTTTTTAAAAATATATCACGTTTGCGTTTTTTCATATTTAATGTCTAACCTTTAATCCAATACGCCGTGATGGCACAGTATTACTGCAGTTAAGGTGAACGAGCGATCACTAAAACAGGATTCCGTCTAGTAGAGGAGACCATAATCAGAGGTTATGATAATGTTACAGAGATAAGTGTGTTTTGTATTGCAACGAAGAGGAATGTGTGAGATGTAAAGGTAGATGAGATTACGCCATCTCACGGCGTCCGTTCTCAGCGGCTCTTGACTGCATGAACGAAGGGTCTGCTATAAGGGGAGTTATATTACCGTCTTCTTTGATTAAGCTGGGGTCAGATACCCGGTCTCCAGCAGCTCCCACGTAACTTCATTTCTGCCTAGAGCTATCTTAGAGCTGGCGGAGCTGAATTTGTTATCTTCCTCCACAGTGTGGGTATCGATCTGAGAGTGTGGGCTGCCTCTCTGCGCTGCCCCTTTGTGCTGAATTATCCGCGGATTAGGCTGACGTCCTTTATAGTGGCGAACATAATTACAGCGCGCAATTTTATAAACTAAATCAGATTTCGCATCTGCAACCAGTTGGTCCTATATTTATATGATTTATTTACACATTTAGTTGTCAGACGATTGGCAATAACCACACGGAACTCTGCAGCGGTACGTTCTTTTGTTTTCGATGCATTCCTTAGGGTATATACTGTCGGTGGTTCTCCTCCTCCGAAGGAGATGCGACCACTGAAACAAGAGTTTTATTTTCCTGACGTTAAGGATTCTGTCGAGAATATTTAATGTTAGGTAATTGTAGAAAAGTCTTCGCATGTTACAGACTTTTCTACGATTAACTATGATTAAGGATCCTCGACAGAATCCGAAACGTCAGGAGAATAAAACTCTTGTTCCAGTGGTAGTATCTTGTTCTTCTGAACTGCTTCCTGGAACTCGCATATTCACTTCTATTGGTTCTCCTCCGTTTGTTTTCTGTACGGAGGTCCTTGGTGAATTAACTGCTTGTTGGTCGGGTCGTTGCCGTTGGGTCCTGAAGATGCTGTACATCTAGCACTCATTCCTTCGGCGCACTGTGGTGTTTTATTTATCTATTGGAAACAAATTTTAGCATTCGCAAATCAAAAAATATTTATAATAAGACGGCTTAGTGGATACAGTAAAGGTAAACATGTTTACTGATTCAGACAATGTATCTACGTTAGACCGTTTGAGAGTGTACCCTAGAGATTAACGTCCGAGATCACGGCAGCTATGATAAAGAATCGTGTAACACTAAGTAAACAGTCGTTCCAATCGACAGTGCCAAATAACCTAATCTGAAGTGAATTAAGTAAATAACTCTGGCGGCTGGTAAGTTGTATGCAGGGCTAGCTTGCATAAAATATGGGTGCATCCCCGTCAAGTGGGTTAGGTGGTATTTTCTGAAAATACTGGCATATTATTAAATAAATTTGTTACCAGATACACCGTAATTAAATAGTTCTCCTTTTATCTGCACGTACACGCAAAAACTGCAATGTAATGCCCAGTTGTGGTGAGCAGAACTGTTACAAAGTCTTCAATGTTCCAGCCAGTAACAATAACTTCCAATGTCTGCAGCATTTGCTGTCCAACAGGTGTTCACTTAAAAGGGTAGACTATAAAAGCATTTTCTTATGATCGCTTTAAAAGGTGAAATCTAACACGCAAGATAGGTGTTATTTAGAATGATAATTGCTTTTACATCATATGTGCACCTTTTTTCAAATAAACCGCTTGAGCAACTTCGCATTTATCTGCTTTCTACAAAAAAAGGTCCAGTTGAGGCCCAAGGTCAAATCTACATTGAAGAACCAAGTGGTGTGTTGGATCGCGTTTTGGGATCAAATGTTTAACAAATTAAATTAAAAAGTTAATCCTTTCCACAATATTTTAGTTAACATTTTAAATCTCGTAAGTTTTGGTAGCGTGGTTGTACACCAGCCGTACGGTCATTTAAAAATGTGACTTTATTTGTTTGAGAATGTCACTGAAATAATATTTTAGCTATTCTGTTAGTATAGACCTGTAGTATATACAATTTTATTCAAAGACTTTAGAAAGACAACTTAAAAGTTAAGTCGACGGTACGCTTATGTGACATAGAACATATCCTACTTCCAGCGTCATTGCTACGTCAACATGCCAAACGATATTTTGAGATCATGCCTGCTGACTTACATTTGAGGCCCAAACTTCGGGTGTAGGATGTCGTTCACATGCTTGAATTAAAACACTTAATACAGTAGATTTTGAAGTCTGAGTTGTATGCAGATCACTAGTTCGCAAAGTAAGCCTAGCAATTACTTATGCGTGGAATCCCTTTGCAAAAACAAACGTTCAATGCATTTACGTTACTCTCAACTTCCACATCCACCAAATTCGGATAACGACTAAAAAAAACCATGGCCCTTGCAATTGGGCTTGTGTTTCGTGAACTACAAAACTAAGTAGACGCATCTGTGTCATCCACATATGTTAGTTACCCATTCCGGGCTTATCAAGTAAGGCGAAACGCTTGTTCTTCGACGATCAAACATGATTCCATCATGCACCCTTTATACATCTTCACCTGTTCTGGACTTTTGTGGGCGATCCGAACATGATTTTCCTAACCCGGCCAACAATTTGTAAATTCTTTCTTGATTTTGAACTTCCTTCTGGAGCATTTCAGTTGTTTCTGCTGCTTTTTTCTTTAACGGAAACCGCATGTGGTGACGCTAAGTCGCTATTTATGTGTTTTGACTTCGAAGCTGGGTATAAAATATTTTTTCCCAGTATTTTTTACGCCGCTTTTCGCCTGTACGTAAAAAGGTATCTTTTAACGTCGTGGGCTATAGGCACATGTTTTGATAGAATTGGGAAAAAAGAGAGAGGGCAGAAGCGAAGTTTGGTAAACGTTCATCACTTCTAATATTACGATATGTCGAAATACGTTCGGCCTTATTCTTTAGGAGTGGTCCGATTTCGTCTCCTGATCTTTTATTAAAAGGGGAAATGTTGTAATATGTGCCAGTCATAAAACCGTTGATTCATTCTTCAATAGCCGAATGACTGAAGAGTCTCCTGTACGGTGGATGTTTACTCAAAGAGACGGAGTACAGTACGTGTGACATAAAGCTCTGGTAGAACAGTCCGGACATCATGAGAAAGTAGAATTCCCTGATCATATGATTATATTGCTAAATTGTTCTATAAGTAAATGAACAATTGTGCGATCATAAACTGGCCACGTGATAGATGCATTAAGTGTGCTTTTATTATGATAATGTTAGTGGCCTCTTAAAATAGCCATGTGGTCGATGTGGTAGACTAGACCAGGGTACGCCATGCGTTATTTGGTTTGCGTTCCCATAGCAAAATACCCAACATTGGGGAGGCGTGTTGATACGCGTAGGTGCAGGCCCATGCTAATTCATTCACATATCCCCAATCTCATCTCCGGTCTTCTTGACTCAGTATTAACACCAGCCACAGGTGTGCGAGGGAACAGAAAGTGTTGTATATGCAATGCAATTATGTTATCAACTAAAAAATTCACGTGTAGGCAACATCCCTGCAATACCCCACCATCGAGTATGCAGTTAACCTCGTCTAAATCGGTGGTCGGACTATAAAGATTCACAGTCAGTAAGCATTAATTGAAGTGTCGGTACGTAAAGGCAAACGATTTTAGGTATAGAAGGTTCAAGGGAGCGTGATATTCACTCCAAAAACATGAACAAAAACACTTTGTGCAGTCAATCTCCAGATCAGGTAACACAAATGTGTCGTTTACGTAAGTCAACATTGCTAACGTTTACCATTCACTTTAAGGCCCAGTTTATTTATTTTACATTTACCTATATGAAGTGGGTATGCTTCGTACAGCTAAAGTTTTATAAACCAAACAGTCCGCGGTATCGCATTTGTTTATGATTTTTTGAAAACCCAACTCCAAATATCGTGTAATACTTCAAACGTTGTATTCAGTGGATAAAGATAGTGAGTGAAAATTTTCAAAGGACAATCACGTCGCCCGTTCTTCGACCAAAAAGCGCAATTTGCACGTTAATAACTTGTTGACATTAACGGATAATGTTTATCCAATTAAGGGATTCCTGACCTCAACCATTCTCCGGTCGTGTTCCATATGTTTGGCGCAAATCAGGCAAGAATCACGCAACCTTAAAAGGTCATATTCTAACACTTTTTTGTCGAAATGGATGCCAACGTCATTAAGCGGATGTTGTGACCTGATCATTCGAAATCCAAAAAATGCACCACGCGCCCTGTTTAAACTTGACCAATCAAAGGAAGGTCGATTTGATGAAAAACGAATTAACTTGTTTTAAGAAATGTTTCGACAACTCTCCGTTCGCTATTTATCTTACATTATGTAAATGAAGGACGACGAGAAAAGCATGGCATTGAAATCCTTTCAGGGGATTGGCAAGGGAAGTTCTTCGCGAGACAGAGGGGCCTTTCGTCTCATGACTAGTCGTCTTAGTGTTGCCTAAGGTCTGTGAGCTACGCCAATACCCAGTGGTTGTAACAGGCGAGCGACTGCTTCGGAAATATTCTCGATGAATGGCATTGCTCTCCACATTTTCGGTTGTTCCATCAGTGGTCTTGTAGTTCGTTTCGGTTGTCTGCTGTGTTCTAGGAAGCTGCGAGTGTAACCACTGGAGATGAATATCAGCCGAAGATAGCTAAGTTCTGTCATTTTGTTACCTGTCTCGTTGCCATGTGTTTCTGCCCTTTTGTAGAGCGTTCGCACACAGCTGCGTTTGTGGCCCAACGAATGGTTAATTTGGTAACTGAGTGCCTGATGTTTGTCGGTTGCCCTTCGGCTTACCGTCTACTTTAGGTTTCCGTCAGTCTCACGGTGGACGAAGACGTCTAAGAACGCAAGTTGATTGTAGACCTCAGCCTCCATTGTGAAGTGAATACCGGCAAACACAGAGTTCAGAATCGTGAGAACTTCAGAAACCATTTCACTCTTGAGGATGGCGAAGGTATCGTCTACATACCGAACCCAAAATACTGGTCTATATTTTGTAAAAACCAATGACTTTAACTTTTGAAGGACTGCCCCAGCAAGGAAACCCGATAGCGGTGAACCCATCGGAGTCCCTTTGATTTGTTCGTACACCGTGCCCTCAAAGGTAAAATGCGTGTTGAGACAGAACTTGAGCAGTTGGATTAGGAGCTCACGGTAGACTTATTTTCCCCTCCTTATATCGGCTCTCCAGTAGAACACTCACAGTTTCAATCGCAAGAGTCTGAGGAATTGAGGTGAAGAGTGAGATAACATCAAACTATACCATGACTTCGTTTGCGTTGAGGTGTAGCCCATTAAGTCTTCCAAGAAATGTACGGCCGAGCCAACGTATCTTGACGTAGTCTTCGAAAAAGGTAAATTACTCAGCCAGAGGGCACCCAAATGTCTAATTAAAGAGCTATTTCAAGAGGGAACATGTTATAAAAAGCCTTTTAAATGATACTGGGCATATTTTCGCCGAATTCTGCTGCGGGCTTTATTTCTCTTGGCAATTTGTTGACAAATCTGGGTGATTCTAAAACCATGAGCAAAACAGACAGGCGCATTATAAAGAAATGCCCAAAAACTCACTATTTAGGTAAATGCTTTTAAAAAATATCTTATTTTTAAGGTTTTGGTAAGTGCGTGGAATATCTTCCTCATGTACGGACCATCGATTGAATTCACTGAAAATCGTAGTGTTGCCAACCATTTGAAGAACGTTTTGAACCTAGTCGTAATCAAAATCCCGAAATAGTTGCAAGGAAATGTCCCGAAAGGAAATGTTTCTTAGTGTGCGTAATAAGTTCGTTTAGGATTGCACCTGAAAAGTCCATTTAAATTTTTTAGTCACTGACCAACATTTCTGCACGTGAGTTCACAAACTATCTTACTCTTGTGACCTAATCGGCGCAATCAAGCAAACATCTGGTTGCCTTAGTCTAGCGTAACCCCAGCAATTTATAAATGAAAGAAACAACTAGAAATTTTCATGAAAACGTGTTAGAATACATACTCGAACTTTGGGGTGTTCGATACCAGCCACATGTTACATTGCGTGTAAGATGGAATCATATGTATCCGAAAGTTGTACAAAGGTATTATTTTCCAACAAAATACAACTTATGCTGCTTTATTCACTCGCATTTGCACAATCGGGCTTCTTGTTAATGTAAAAATTAATTTAACCTAGCACGCCTCATCTCCACGTTTTCAGACTTTTCGAATTTTCGAAAAAATGTTCATATTTCTAAACAACGTGATATAAACCGCTTTAGGCGTCATTTCTATGTACAACCATTACTTTGCTGCTGCAATACTTTGGGGAACGCGATGTGAGCTGTGTTTGTGTAACAGGGATTTTCTTGTCCAAATCTTTGTATTTCAGAAGTAAGCCCAGCTACTGTAGTATTTGGCTATGTATTTTAAATCCTAGACCTACATAACCTACACTTACCCGGATTCATATCTATCTGTATATCTATTCTAACGAAAACGCTGTTGACTATCTACTGCGTAGGCTCTTATAACAGCAGTTCGATGACCATACAAATGTTGACCTGGCTTGTGTAACGAATATCCGAAATGTTCCTCTGACTCCTTCATTTTGTGGGAAAGTTCACTTTGCCTGCTGCGCTGAAAAATTCAACGACTGATGAAAACCAATATCACAACGTCCATGCGTGCTATTGTCAACTTTTACTTAACTGATATCTAACCACACGTGCGTGTGCTTGGGGCGAAAGGCAGACTTAAATAAATTTGCTCGTTGCTTGGAGCCCTTAAGAACAAAGAAAAGTGGGTTGTGCTGAAAAGTACAAACGCATTGAAAGAGGCTTTCAGCCTGCTAGATGCTTTTACTTCACACTTAAGATTTTCCTTTAGTGCACTTCATGGAATAAAATCGACTGAAAAAAATGCGTAGAAAAGTCCTTGAGTATAATGTCATCCACTAGAAAGAGACTTCAGTTAAAGGTCAGCATCGGGCAGCCTGTGATTTAGCTTGCAACAGTATTCACCTCTAACTGGTTAAATAGAATAAACTAAATGACTGTTTACAATTTGAGGACGGGTTGGCAAATATTTTAACTGTTTTACTTGTTCAGACAGACGTTTATGCGCACATAAAATATGAAAAAAATGAATGATGATCTTCGGTATTAAAGTTCTTCTCTTGTTCTTCGTCTGACTAGACACATTTTCATTTCATTTACTTGCCAACTTTATCGGGGAATATCTATTGAATCAAGCGGCCTTTTTCCGCTGCCATTTGCCAGTCTGCTATAGAAGATAGACCAGATCCCCGACAAACTCAAATAAGCGGAAACGAGCATTTGCTTTTGATTTTCCTCCTAGTGGATACCAATTTAATTAAGCCTATACGGTGAACTGATCCTTGGAAATTCGGCAGGTATGTCATTTAAATGGATAAAACGTAGATAAAGACCATATCCTACTGCAACCCACCAGCATATTCTAATAACCACTAACTACTCTAGCGATTTAATATTCCTGCATAGATAGCAGCGTGCTCTCCGTATGAGTTTGCTGCTGTCGTGGACTCCTATAATATATTCATGTTTCGTCTGACGCCATCGGATACCGCAAATACTTAACGCAGAAAAAATAATCGAGCCGAAGCAATTTCATGGATGCGTTAACAGAGAATTGGATGCCAGAATATCGTTCCCAAAGCACAGGCAAATACAATGTCTGAGAGAATTCTTCTAGTAAATCATCCCGACAGTTAAAATAAGAGAAAGCATAACAACACAAGCGAGGACAATTTCTGACGTTTTTGCATTCTCACCTAGAGAGCGTTGAATGCTCGGTGTAAATTTTAAGCAGACTTGATAAGACACGATTTGGTAGTATTAATAAATGCTCAGTGACTCTTTGGTCGTCATTTGTACTCTACCACGTAAATAACGAGTGAGAAAAAAATCATTTTGGACGGGGTCAAACATTAAAGTACAATTTGAAGATCTTAGACAATAAAAATCATTCCCAAATGATGTGAAATGCGCATATGAGTCATTCTGACTGAACAACGGTGGCCTTTACGTACAACTCAGCGAATACACAAACAACTGTATAGAAATAAGGCAGGTGTAAAACTTCCATGTTAAAGCCCGATGGAAAACGTACATGATGCAGGATCAAATATATGAATGACAGCTTTTCAAGGAAGAGTCACAATGTTGTTTGTTGAGGTCACTAAACTTTGGTGTTATTGTATGTTTTTTATGTTACTCACATATATGCAACAATCGGGTGCGGAATTTACGGGGGTGCAAATTCATTACATTTAAATGAACTTCATTCCAACTGGACCACGTATAAGCCGAAGCAAACGTTGCGAGTATATAATATTTGGTACTATCCTTATTATTGTAAGTATTAGTGCCTAAAGGTATTTTAACGGAATTTGAAACCAAGTACTTTGAAAGGTCTTTTGTAATCAGTAGGAAGAATAGTGTCCTGCTATTTAACCTTTTTGTACAGTAACATTCTAAAACCAATTTTATTACTTATACATAAATAAACCCTGAATGTAGGGATTGAACGGCCGAAGCAATTTGATGAGGACAACAAAAAATCAAAGTGTACAATTGCCGAAAGGAAATTGCCGTTCGGCACATACACAAGCCACTAAATAATCTAGTGGACCGAATAGCGATTTGTTTGTTATTCTCCCAAAATCTGACCCAACTTAAAGACTGCGTCGGAGACCGTTTAGCCGTTTACTGTGTTAACGCAACCATTTTGTAATTCCCTCCTAGCAGAAGCAGGGACTAATGTGGACAAAAAGGTCTTACAAGACTTTCGGTTTTTAGTACAGTTAGTTAGACTACGCAAATGCCAGTAGCCTGCGACGTCTCTGACTAACATTTGAATACTTGCCAACCATTGGTCCGATTGCGCGTTGTCATTTGCAAAACAGTGCAAACACTCCTATGCGAACTTTGCCGTGAGCGACTATATGTATTTCGAAAATGTTTAAAAAATCATCGTCCATTCACTGTGAATAAAATAAGGCACACAAACAAGATAACACTGGGATATCACCAACTATGCATAATGACCGAACATCGCGGCCGTCAACAACCTGGCGAATCGTCCTTGAATGAGCTGCAAAATGCAGACAAAGGTTACCTTCCTTCAAAAGGGTGCTAAAATCATTATTGTTTTCCGAATAAAAAAGAGGAGTAAAAGCACAAAAAGTAAAACAGTCAACCCAATGTATACCTACGAATAAAACAGAAGGTTCGCGTTCCAGGTATTCCTACTGGTAAAGAAGACATATGATCGAGCACCGGAACGAATTGTATTTTAATCTGAGCT
>UYRU01042356.1:11926-23582 GCA_900617775.1 Dibothriocephalus latus | reverse complement strand
ACAAATAGGTTCCACGGAAACCGCAATAAGGCCACCAGCTCCGTTAGATCTCTCAGTCAATGGAGTATCCTGAGCCACATTCTTGACACTATTTGGGAGAGGTGACTAGTTTTTCTCGTTTGGAACATGGGTCACAAAATCTCTACGTAGAAACGGCATTTTGAAATGAAGACAGGTTATAATTCTTCATAGCATAGTGTCAGAATGCGTAAATTGGATATGGATATCACTGTTGCTAATCCGGTTTACGAGGATGGTTTAAATTAACTTAAATGATGTTAGTCTTCGTTACTAGCGTGTAAAATTTACGGATATCTGTTTTGTGATAATGTGCTGTTCCTCCTACTTAAGTTAGATGAAGTGTATATTCACTAGCCTGTTTACTGTAAGGTGGCAGTTTTGTATGCAATGTAATTGGACCTAACCCGGGCCATAGGGAAACTAGATTCTCAGTTTCTGTTTGATGCATAGATTTGATTGGTGTTTTTATTGATTTGGCAATCGTTAATTCAAAAAATTGTGACTGTCTTTCTAAAAAATCTAAAAAATGGAGACGAATCAAATTTGTTGAAAAGAATAATAACTGATAACAAGGTTTCATATTGACAACTGCACAATACTAGCCGTTTTGTAAGTCGTTTAAGATAATGTATGTGCTTAACTTTTATATGAAGAACTTCGTACTATTTGAGGAGAGTTATTTGCGCTTTGTACTGTGAAAGGATTCTCACAGGACTGAAATTAAGTTCGGTTCATAACGAATGGACTTATACTCAGCTGTAACTAAGAATAAAAAAGATATCATTAGAATTGAGGCAAATTTTTTCATTCCAGGAACCTGTATATTTTGAAAAGAAGAAGTTTTATCGAACACCGGAATCATGATTTTATTGATCTGAGCTTTCGCGCTCCTGCGGGATTCCATCGTCAGAGATAGGAAAACAGCAGCAAAAGGGGTGGCTAGTTCTGGCGTGTGCACAAAACAACTAAAATTTGAACGTGTCATGAGAATTAAGAATCGATTGAATACCAGTGAGCAGCTGGACGTAGTGTATCGCATACCATGTCTAAATTGACCCATAAATTGCACGGGGCAGATGACGCAACCTGGGTTCGCGCATACACAAACATAAGCCGGCTGTTCGACGAGGTAAAACTTTATAACAAGTGGCGGAATACACCTATGAGAAGGGTCTCGAATTCAACTGCGCAGCCACGAAGACAATTTCTCACGCTGACAGCAAGACTGGCCGAGAATTAATTGAAGTCTGGGCATCGGATTACAACTCAGTTGACCGATGTTCTGAGCTGGCGCCCGCATATGTTGCCCTACGCAGGTATCTTCAGACTCACGGCACAAGTGGTTAATTGGTCCTCTCCCCCTCCCTCCCTCCCTCCCTCTCCTATGACTTTTACTTGACGTTTTCCCCTACAAATGTTACTTGTTTTCGTTGAATTTTTTTTCCTGTAAATATTCCTACCCAACTCGCCGGTCTCGCCAATTAGCACAGACTGACATAGTTCGCAGTGGCGAGTCGGCGGCCAAACCACACAATTATTGTTTTTGTACACATTCACATTTTAGTTGATTTGTACACACGCCAGAACTAGACACCCCATTTGTTGCTGTTTTTCCACATCTGACGATGGACTCCTGTAGGAGCCCGAAAACACAGACCAATCAAATCATGATTCCGGTGTTCGATAAAACTTCTTCTCAGAATGTTTCGTTAGAACCAAGTGACACCCTTAGTCTATAAAACTCGTGTGACATACCTTTTAGCGGTCACATGATTGAGATCAGATATCCTCTGAGAACGTTTAATGTGTTAATTATTACAAAAGTGCTGACTAGAACAAGAAGAGTTAGAATATTGATGAAATTTTATCCTTCCGCATAGAGGGAAGGCTCATAGTAATTTTCAGAAGTAAATGCTGCGCAAAAATGCTCATTTGCAACGCTTTTTTCATAAAAATGGCTGTCATTTAAGCATCATCGGCTAACTTCTCACATTCTTTAAAAAATATCAAAAAGAAATTTTATTCACAGGAAACAGAAAGCTGACCAGCTTGAACATTACTTCCTACCGTGTTCTAGATAGCATAGCGAATGCAGGTATAATGCCTTCGCTATGGATTAACTAATCGATAGATTAGACTAGTCCCACATCAAATGCACCCACCTGGGTCCGGTGTTGGCAAAACGTGTACATTTAAGAGGGAGTATAGGGGATCGCTGGGTCAAGCAATTCATTCGTCTGACGCTTCAGATGCCATTTTAAAACTTTCCTTAAAGGGCAACCAGCCTCGACGAAAAGAAAGCCATTACTTGACATAGCTGTGCAGTGGGCCAACGAGTGCGTCCTCTAAGATAGGTTTTAGTTGAAAGTAAAAACTTTGGTTAAATACAACTTGCATCAGCTTCTTTGCAATTTCTTACAGGAAATCGCAATGACCCTAGAGTAAGAAATAATGCAGGTGGAATTAAATTAATCGGTTGAAAATGATAAATGATCCGTCTGCGTGTGTGAGATCCGCCTGCTCTTCGCCGTAGCTGTGCAGTATCCAGCAAGCAGTGGCGCTGATCCTATTAAAGTACGAGGCTAAACGAACGCAAACACACACGCACAGGAGCTTGACTGTCATCAACGGTGACGTCTTCCCCGTGCAACTATAGCGATTTGCAAGTGCTGATTAGGACAAGAGGAATTAGTATATTGATGAAATTTTATCCTTCTGCATTTTGGGAAGACTCATAGTAATTTTCGGAAGTAAATACTACGCAATGATGTTAATCTTCAACGCTTCATTTCTAAAGGCTGCTTTGACACTTAAGCTTTATCAGCTGGGTTTATCACTTCCTTAAACAAAAGTAAATTTACTTCACACAACAGCAAAAAACTGACCACCGTGAACAATGCTTTCTACCGTGTGCTACACAGCATAGTAAATGCAAGTATAGTGCCTTGGATATGGAATAACTAATAGATAACTTACACTTGTGGCACATCAACCGCATCCATCTGGGTCCAGTGTCAAGAAAACGTTGGTAATTAACAGCAAGTAGGTGCAAGCGCTAGGTCAAGAACTTTATTCGCCTGACATTTCGGACGCCAGCTCAAACCCTTCCTTATGGGGCAACCAAGCTCCATGAAAAGGAATTCATCAATTGACACAGGCATGCAGTAGGTCGGCGAGTGCAACCCAAAAATACGCTTATTTTATGCTGGCTTTTAACATAGGTTTTAAATGAACGCAAAAGCATCGGTGGAATACAGTTCGTGCGCCAGAAAATCCCATCTACTTCTTCGCAATTTCTTACAGGAAATCGCAATGCCCCTAGAGTTGCCGATACTGACGGCGGAATTAAATTAGTCGGCTGACAATGATAAACGCTCCGTCTGCGAGTGTCCAACTCGCCTGCTCCTCACGTTGGCTGCGCACCGTGCGCAGCTTTCGTAGAATCCAGCAAGCAGTAGCACTGATCCTAGTGAAGTAGAGGGGATATACACGCACAGCATCTTGACTGTCACCAACGATGATGGCCGCTGCGTGCAAAAACACACCAACCACACAGCCGGTGACTTGCAGCGAAATGGGCAGCATCTATCGCACACTCCTTTCACCCAGCATCTTTGAATTAAAACCGTATCAAAGTGTGGGGAGACTGACCTCCAAGCGGTGCGCATGTGAGATAACGTACTTTTCTACACGCTTTAGACTGCTTGTACCACCTAGCAGCTCAAATGCAACGTTTACGACAGGTCTCTGAAGACCCCACTAAATGAGATTCGTTACAGTGTTGTTGCCCGTAATTTGGTAGTTTTTTTGTGCTCGTCATTTGCAGCCAAGTTATTCCTATATTTAAAAACCGTTCAGGCCAGCGCCTTTAGCCTATTATGAATTGTACTGAGTGATAATACACCAATGTCAATAAATTTGACTTATTTCATACTTGTGAAGCATTTGATCCCAGGTACATATTTAAAACAGGCGTACACAACAGATTTACTGACGTCAATAAATTTCGTGACAGCTTCTCAAGCGCATGAGGATGCTAACGAAAGGGACATACAACACTTTGAAATTTCACGGAATAAACTGAGTCATAGTTCAAGTTAAATAATTATCAGATTAAAGACACTGCATTAAATCAACGTATAGGAAGGGAGAGGAGGGTTGAGGGAAGAAAACGAAAAGCACTTGGGGATTATAACTAAGTGCCCAATTACCAGGTTAAATAAGGGTTGACCACATGGTCAAGTTGCTTGCATAGATCGGGCTTTTCCCGTCGTATGTGGGCAGTTTCCAAAGAGCTGACAGTTCGATTAGCTCGGGCTCCAACAAGTACTGGAAACGCTGTTTTGACGTCGACGGAATGACCGCTTTCTAGTAGATGCATAGTAATAGAAGACTGTGGAACTCTATCCTCTTTCCTGAAAAGCCAGTTGGGCAACTGTTCAGAGGGACTAGCCCCCAGTTGTCTTTGTGTATGCCCGATGTACTTGCATGCGCAAGTACATGGGAATTCAAAGGCACAATTTGAGGTGGCGTGCGATAGCAGGGCATCCTTTGCCCATTTTACTGGAATGCTTTTTATCGGACTTAAGCAGTCGAGTTTTGCTGCGTTGTAGGTCCTTTATGTAGTAGACCGCAACCGTCGCTTGATTGTATTTAAAATGCCATCTCCCTTAAAGCGCAAGGATATAAAAACGGGCGTTTTTGGAACTGACTATTCCATCAATTTAACTGTAGATAATTGCTGTTCTTCTGAATAAAGCCTGCAGATTAGCCCCAGATAAGTAGGGCTGGCTTTATGGGGGAAAGCTCTGCAGGTAGGGCCTCACTAGAGTAGATGTTCCCTGTTCATTGAAAGAGGGTATGTACCAGATTTAACCTATATGGAATTGGCACACAATTCATGAGATGTAGGTACAGCCCTTTCCATGTATTTTTATTGAAAACCGAGTGCTCTATGAAACCATCATTTTCTTTACATATGAGGACGTCTAGGAAGAATGGGTTGTTAAACTGCTCTGCTTCAATTGTGAATTTATAAAAGTGAGGAGGTCATCGGTGTCTTTCTCAGAACTAACAATAGTGAATATATCGTCCGCATATCTTCTATATAATTTTGTCTCATTAGGTTTTGATGACGCCTTTTCTTCAAGATGCCCCATAAAAACACCGGCGAACGTGGCACCTAATAAACTGACAATTACGACCCCATCCATTCCTGTACACTCTCATTTTGTCTATCCCTTTCTCACTATCCACACCTTACAAGCAACAGGAGTGGTAGATGTAAACGTTTTCAGTGCCTTGCAATTGCCTTGACGACAAGAAATACCTATTTTTTTTCAGCAACCAACTTCGTGTTCACAACTTAATAGGACAGTTTTGGTAATAACTGTCATACAACGAACAAACCAGCATGCTTCGTATTAATAACTTTTTCTCCCAAATTTCAAGTATGCAGGCAATTTGCGTACCTAAAGTACAAAACAATGTCCATTCAGGTTGCATTTCTGCCATAAACATAGTGGGTGTCTCTGGTTGTACTTTAGTTTATTTGAGGGGCATTGAACTCTTTTGCATTCAGCTAAAAGTTGATATCATAAGGGTCAAATTGACTCAACACGAAAGGTGCATAAACAACTGAGCTGAGGCTTGCTAACATTCCCTTTGAATTTTAAAAGCATGCAACAACAAAAGCGACAATGGAATCGCCCAGAGCTAAACCACAGAAAAGTCCTTTGAATCTTAGTTTGTACCGTAAAAATTTAATTATCACAGTTGCAGCCATCTGATTTAACTTTCATTGCTTTGTTTGGTTTTATAGTATTTTTGTGGTGCTGACGTTGGTTCTTTGAAGTGGCCGCTTCTTTGGCACAGTATGCTTGGCAATAAGATAAAGACGGAGCGGACATATATTTAGTGTCTCTGCTGGCGGCCTCAAGCTATTTCCATCCTCCAACCTACTGCCCGAAAATGTCTTCGCGCGCAAGTGTGCCTTGGTTTTATTGCTGAAATCTCACCCACGCGCTCTACTTGAGAGTTTTATTACACAAGAGTCTTCTAAATATCACCAGACAGCTTTCACTGATAACAAAATCTCTCTGGAATAGCACTTTTGGCTTTTCAGGCTACCATAATCTATCCTTAAGCTGTTAGCATCAACTGAGACCATGAATATTGTTTAGAATGTATCAAACGGAAGATCACCGATGTACTGTGATAACAAGATGGAGATAAAAATGTATCTCTTGCCCTGCAGTGATGAGGTTTTCGCACAATAACGCGCGGTAATGAGCCACTGAAGGGTGCTCGGCCAACATACTTAAAAGCGACAGGTGGCAACAATTTGAGGAGGTCCACATGGTACGCCTTATTACCGTCTCCAATGAATGCAAAAGTTTTGTAGGTCGTCATTGGTGCAATTAGTAAGCAAGCTGTATTTGATAAATGTTTTTGGTCGATCGCTATTAGTTGTATTAACGTCGCGGACAAGAAAAAAAGACTGTTTCTTTCAAACTTCATAGGAGATGATACGATTTCCGCTTCACTGTTTCTGGTGGCTGCAAACTGAATGTAGTATAGATGTATAATTTACATTATACAGAAAGTGAGCTAACACATGAAGTCATAGGATTCTTACGAATAAATCTCTGTTACGCTAATTTTTTTGTCGCCTTAAGACTTATAGTAGTAAATAAATAGTCCTTCTTCAAAATAAGGCATATTGCGGTGTATCAAGTAATATTTCTTTGCTTAGAAATACAAGCTGCAATTGCGGGAAAGTGGTGTGTGCTAGGTAAACTTAAATACTAAAGTTTCAAGAAAGTTTGTGTTGGCAAAAAACGAGTGCAGAAAGCGGCGCAAGTAGAAGTTCGCTGGAAAGCAATCGTTTTGTAAAATTTTCGGACTAATATGCTTCCATAATACGCCCAATAAGACGTATAACTGTTCAGTTACTTTCATGAGAATTAGTAATTATTCCTTCTGTCTGTAAATTGCTGGAGTTATGGGGGACAAAGGCAACTAATTTTTTGTTTTATTACACTGATTGGAAGGCCACAGTGGTAAGATATTTCGTGAAATAACGTGTCGAAATGCCAGTTACTGACTAATAACTTAGAATAAAGATTTCAGGTGCAATCGTAAACCTACCCTTTTGTGCAGACTAAGGGTAATTCCCCTTCATTTCATTTCCTTCTAATTTGTGTAGGATTTCGATTATGAAATTTTAACATTTGCAGTAGTTTCTACCAATGGTCCATAAATAGGGATTACGTTCTACGTGCTTATCAAAACCCTTGGAGTAGGATATTTTGTAAATGTTTTTTTGCATAACTAGTGTGTGTTTGGGCATCCCTTACAATAAATCTGTCTTTTGGGTCCTTGATTTAGAATCACCCAAACATGTAAACTTATTGCCGAGGAAAATGAACGTACGCAATCAATGTTAGAAACAAGTATACCTAAGATCGATTAAAAGGCATACTATAAACGTTCGCCTCATGAAAAAAGCTATTTATTTAGATATTTAGGTGTCATGCAACTGCGTAATTTCCTATTTTCGAAGACTGAGTGAAGACAAAAATAAAAAAATGCGACCGTTTTTTCAATTTTTAGAGCACTGGGAATAACTTTTATTCAGAAAATTAAGAAAATCACTTTTCTTTGCATACTAGAGCAGGTTTCAGTATATTAATTGACTCTTTGGCTCGTTATAAGAGTTTAGAAGCACAACAAAGAGGCAAAATATATAATACGGTTTTGTAAAACGGACAAATGTATACTCGCTCAGTTTGAGCTTTCCATATTCGTTCATAGTGAACTTTAGACAGAAAACGTTTGACGTCTTCTGCATATGGCTTGACAGCGCGGAGTAAAGATAGGTTTCGTGTGTTCGTTTACATCATTACTTACGGCCGTTGTTTTTGGTGTGTTCAAACAACTTACGGCCTTGTAAGTTTGTTACTTAATTTTGTGGCACAAAGTAACGGTTTTGCAAAATGTATATTTTTTAACTTAATCGGCTCTTCTTTTTCCGTCAATGATGCCTTGTCTCCTATTTGCAGTTACCTCAAATTCAGGAAGGCGAAAAAAATTGTATGTTCTCTGAACAGACATAATTTTGACGTTTTTGTTTTTTATCAATGTTCTTGTACAGTACGACCTCCATAAACATGAAAGTTTGGTTCGCAGTGTTTAATAGAATAGGAAATACTTCGAAAATAAAAAAATGCATTTGCCTCAATTGTGTCCATATTTTTTCTTCAATGCACTCACCTGAACTGAACTCAGTTCTCATAAACAGCTTTTTGCGACCCCAGTTTATTGAATGAATAGAATAAACAACTCCGCAGATGTGTTAAGCCATACATTCAAATCTCGGTCTTCACTTTTTTGAAATAGCCAATCTGCTGCATAATAGTGGACATGCTCAAGTACTACTGAGAGGTAAAAACGCAAATCCCGCAGTTATATATTGTGCACATTGGCTCCGGTGCTCCAGGATATGTAGCGGAATGGTAAAATATTGCAGGATTTCCAAACACACAGTACAATTGCACGAAAAGTAGGAATTAAAATTGATAGAAACAGACTGATCAACCTTTTTGGTACTGCTCATAAAAGCTAAGCATTGGTGCCAGATAGTCGTCGGTATTTAAATACGGGGTTAGGGCTTCTCTTGTGCATTTGAATTCTCCAAATGGCATTTAAAACGCTCCAGTACCATCCAATTTCGGCAAATGCAGATGAAATGCCATGAAAAGTACGCAGTTTCTATCGCATTATGATGGACTGCTCAGGATTGGTCACTAATGGATATGAGCAGTTTTTTTTTCTTGGAACTCGAGAATGTGCCCATGCATCGGTCCTTCCAGTTCACGTTTCTTCAATCTACTTAACTTAGAAAATAATTTTGCGAAAATTAAATTAATTTCGAAATGGATACTGTGCTGTTTTAGTACTATGAGAGAAGAAGAAACTTTGTTTTAATACTACGGTAGAAGAAGAAACTATTACTTATAAAAATATATGATTTAATTGGGCAGAATGCGACTAACTAGAGATTTCCGCGGATTCTAAGATGTCGAAGTCAAGGGAGAAAATGGCGTTTTTATGCCTGGCGTTGCCCTACTGCGTAATTACCACTAATGACGCAAATCTCAAGATTTATTACCCAATTCTATAACCGTTTAGAAGGAAACATAATGGCGCAGGGAAACAACCATTCGAGGGATCACTGTACTAAGGATTCATTTTATTACTTAGCGGTAAAATAAATCTTTCACATATGCTAAAATGAATGATTTCATCAATTAAGCACATTAAACCTCAGTAGGAACCAACTGTTGTTTACCATCTCCACGTAGCCTGGCACAAAGCATACAAAATCTTCGATTTACCCGCCAGTAAAGCGTTTATTACAATCGTCATTTTTTTATATTTGCGTAGCCTGTTATACAAAACGTATAATACTGCACTCTAACTCTTGACGAGTGTTGTCTGGAACCCTACACGACTAGCAGAATTTTGAAGACTTACAACTGTATGAAAATAGATTATTTACCTATTTGAAATCTATGAAAACCCGGAAAGTCTTAAATCAATTTCAATCAAAACATAAACACCGGATTTTCGTTAACATTTTAGCTAAAATGCGTTAAAAATATGTACTACGTAGACGCTTGTGTATCGGATATATTTCAAGAATGCAATTTACCAAATATTGCAGGCATGCATGAATCGCGATCCATGCATAAACAAATGTGAACAAAATTAGGATGGATGTGAAAAAAGAGAACAGAATATCTTGTCTACAAATATCTTTAACTGGCGACCACGCACAGTACATATTTAGGTATGTAAACATAGAAAGTCAGCGGCACTCGGCGTCCGATGAATAAAGGAATAATTTATAATCAGAAAAATGCAATTATATGAGAGGAGAGTTAACAATAGTTTAAGCAACCAGTTAATAGAAAGTGGTGTGAGAGGGGGGAGTTTTTAAGTGACCAAAGAGTTAGATTCTAGTCATAATTACACACCAAACAGGAGAGGGGCACAAGGGTCTAGTGTATGTATTTTCTAATAGGTAACTTGATGACAACATATATTTACCGATTTTTCCTTTTCTAGCTAGACGTATAAATATTAGCAGAAGATCATAATAATGCTTAAGGTTAGCGCGGAAGGCAGGACTAATGGGAGGATGCTGTGTACTTGTCTAGCCTACTGTGGAGGTCAAATAACACTATCCGCGATCAAACTGGCAAAACAGATTGGCCAGTGGCAGTCATCTTATTGGCCAGTCCTGAAGGGTAAACAGCCAAATGCGACACAGTGTAATTTTCAACTAAACTAATAGCCACACGCGCCAGTCTAGTCTGATTACGCGACAGAGCCAATGACACAAGGTGCAAAAGTTAAGCTAGACAGAAAAGCCAGCAGTTACCTTGCATGCCTCTAGGAGCAGTTGTGCAGCATAGAGTACTTCAAAAAAAACTGAGACACCGGTAATGATCAGCGACATGCAATTACTGTTTTTTTCCTGGCACGTCTGTGGCGAAAGAAGTTAGTCAAGGGCTTTGGAAGATTAAGTGCGGAACTTATGTCATACCTGACCACTTTCAACTCTTTTATGTAGTGCAAAGCTCGCACAAAAACATTTTATATTAATTTATATTTCTTGAATTATTCTAATACTTAAACTGTGTGTTAAAAGAGTCCTATCGACGAAAATACAGTACGCACTAAAAATGGTGCAACTTTCCTGGCGAATGTTGACGTGGTAGCTTAGCATTCATTTGGCCACAGTATTCAGGACATAATCCAGGAAAAGTCCTTTATTTAGGAAAACCACAATTTTAGTAAGGATTATTACGAGAAATGGGCATTTATTTTGGCGAAATTAGGAAAAGACCCTTAAGAATCAAATATCGTATGCAATTACGTATGACAGAACCCAATGTTTTATTGATGTGCATTATACTATGGAGGAACTCCAAAATAAGTTTAAAAAGTGTAAAATATATGTCTCCCAGAACTGGAAAATTGTGGCCGAATTTGCTAACAAGGGAAGACGAGTTGCTAGATACTCGCGTAAGACATTTATCTGTAAGCAATCTCCCTTAATGAAATCAGCTGGAGGCTGACAGCACTACCGTCGAAGTTGGTAAACATCGGAAACCATTCGAGTAGGAAATGCACTTGTTTGTATTATGCGCAAAGATTTGAGGTCCAGATATCTTAGCATTTTCATAATCCCCCAAAGAAGACGAAGAAGAAAGTTCAAGGACATGGACTAAGTTATATTGGGACTGACGTTTCGGACTCTCGCTTCTTTCCATCTTCAGTGTAACGTGGTGGTTGTTCCTGTTTGTCTGGACTGTTTCAGCCTCGCTGCATGCCTGTGATTATATTCGTGCTCAGCGCACGAATTTTGACCTGCTTATTCGCTGCTGACTGTCCGTGAGTTGACTGCTGGGGGGCTCGTGTGACCCTTGCCCCCTTTGCGGCTGTCATAATTGTTGGCAAGTCAGTGCGCTTACTGGCCTGTATTTCGTCCACCGACGGACTAATCACTTGTGGCTGCCCGCATGAGTTCATGTCAACCTCGTGTGCATGTTAGCGGTGAGGTAGC
>UYRU01042355.1:16734-28292 GCA_900617775.1 Dibothriocephalus latus | reverse complement strand
TAGACTACACGATAATCAGTGTCACAACCTGAGTCAATGCCGATTAGCGAAAGCGTGTCAATATTTAGCTTATGTCAGCATGTCGCGTGACCTTAGGCGACTACTGTACGTTTATGGAACTTAAATTAAATTTGGGAGGGCAGCAGAGGTGAAACCGGAGAAAAGCAATACATTTGCAACTTCTGGAATTATTAACTCGGTACCTTAAATGAAAATAGTACAAATTCTGCGACTTGTTTGTGAGTACGAGCGAGCTGCATAGTAAAGAAGAAAATTCTCCTGATAGGAAAATACCTTAATATTATCATTTTTATATTCCTGTATTAAAGAAATCTAACAGAGTGCTAAAAGATAATGGAAAGTCTCATAACCCGTCACGTTTGCCCCTTTTGGAACTAACAAAGCCTCGAGCGATTGACGGACTTAATCTACGCAGGTTTTAATGCTTATCTGTTACATATTTTTGGCTAATCAGCACTTGCCGTTAAATCTGGCCTCAATTTTATTTGCAATTTTAGATCATATGTTTTATGTCAGAGAAAAGATTAGCCTGCAATTGTAGCATTAATGGACTAGTAAAATTATTTTCATGAACTAATGCAAGGCCTAAAAAAATTATTAAGTGGCTAAAAATTAGTTGGAAATTTTATTGGTTCCTTCATTCGGGCCAGACAATGTAAGATGGCCAAAACCAAATCCTGTTTAAGCAGAAGTTTAAACAGAAAAAGTCGCTGTTAGTGATCATTTACGAGGGTAATCAGCACTTGCTGTTAAATCCTGCCTCAATTTGATTTGCAATTTTAGATCATATGTTTTAAGTCAGAGAAAAGATTAGTCTGCGAATGTAGCCCTCATGGACTGGTAAAAATTATTTTTACGAGTTAAATCAAGGCTTAAACAAAGTTTAATTATTAAGTGGCTAAACATTCGTTGGAAATTTTATTGGTTCCGTCATTCAGGCCAGACATTGTAAGGTAGCCAAAACTAAATCCTGTTTAAACAGAAGTTTAAACAGAAAAATTCGCTGTTAGTCATCAGTTAGGTGAAAGTTTCCATATGTGATGATACTATGCAAGGATTATCCCATTCACCATACGTTATATCGGTAATGCATTTTAAAGTGACCTTTTTAAATACAGAACACTATTCAAATTCCTATTCCAGAATATACAGCATGGGCCCGCAAAAAGAGTCGTTAACGCGGAATTCTCTTGACTTCTCTGTTAACCTTAACCACATAGCATTAAACCCTTTAATAAAAATTTTTAGAATAAAAAGAATGTCCTAATAAGAGAAGCTTTGAGCTTTATCTCTTATAAAACTATAGAAAATAAATACATGCAGGAATTGGAAAGTGGAATTTGGCGAGCGCAAACGTAAAAACCAGCCTTCCAATAAGATGACCCGAAAACTAACCAGCCGCGTCAACTAGCATACTTTTTCATGTTGCCCAAATCAAAGAGCTATGATTGGTTGCCATTTGAAGACGTTCCCCATAAACAGTATAAAACGAGAGCAAACTCAATTGGTGCACTCTTGTTTTAACTTTGGTATGTACTTAAGTTGTCACCATTAAGTTTATACTGTTCATTCATTAATAACACTTTTGTTTCACAAACCTTTTGTTAGCACAACTGCCCTTTTTCTAGAAAAAATGTAATATTTACCAGGTGATACTAGGTTTTTTGAAATCGACGCGTCCTGTTGAGATTTATTTAACATTCGTTTGGGAATTACATTCTGGTAACATATATACCAGAAGGCATGATTACGCCGAATAGCAGCCGGTATGTGGACGGCTGGCGGGTTCCCTTGCTTCAGATTGAAGCACAACTCATAAAAAGAGAAAAGTGCAGTGAGCTTGCACGATCTGAGTTTTCATAGAACAGAACCAAATCAATTTCCTTGTTGGTTCGTTTGCGTGTAGTCTAGGGCATGAGTCGGCTGGATTATTTTTTCCGGTCCAAGTAGAGACTGATCAAGTTTGGATGAATGGTCAATCGACCATCCTGGCGTTCAAATGTTGTTTTACTTCAATATGAGAGTCAAAGTTGAATATGTTGATCAGGCTGTACTTAACTATTTCATTTTCCTCTTATTTGTGACATCTTGTATATTTCTGCAGTCTAAAACTTTGTCTTTCATGTGGACTGTAGGAAGGATTAAATCCAAGAATGAGGTGTAAATATAACAAGATATGCTGCTAAAAGTCCGCATAACGAAAACTCAGGGCGCTAATTATAACGACCTCGACATGATTCCACGCGGTCCTTTCTAAATGTGTAAAGACCGCTATCGAATTTAAAACATTCATAATGCTCACAGTGTTTTTAATTTTAATGTGGACAAACCGCCACTGTTACCGTCTTGTAGACCAGCATCGCGAAAATAAAGGCAGTTTTCAGTGCATTTATATTTTTACAACTTCTTCGGTTTTTGCGTTTAGAGTGCAAATTAACAGAAGTCATTGACAAGCGTTTATTTAAATATTTGGCTTACTGTTAATGATTTGTTAAAGTCTTTTTCCTCTTTTGATGTCTGCAATGTGTAACATAGCACCTAAATGCGGAATATACAATACTAACCACGTATAGAGACAAACAGTAGCAACATGCGATTTTAGTTAAATTCGTTGATTTCATTATATCTGTGAGAATAATCTTTCAATTAAAGGCAGAGCATAAAAACTAAGGCATACCTTCAGAACATAAAGTAGAAAAAACGGAAAAGAAAATATCTGCAATGAAGGCGGAAGGCAAGACGGCAATAAAGTTAATACAAAAAATAAAATTCAATTAGTCCAGGGCGAGGAAGTTATTTTTTAAATAAAAATGAAAAAAATATTATTTCTGGTTTTCCATGCGAGCGCCTTTGACATATCTTTGCCTGAAAAACATCTACAGTATTTAATTAAGAATATAAAATCCACCAAGTAAAGCAAAACATAAGTGCATTAGTGTCAAGATTAGCCATCTAAACCTTCTGCAGATGAATGATTTTCCAAAGTTCCGACATAACTTTCAATACGAATTTGCTTCAATGAATGACTAATGCTATAAATTAATTGTATCAGATGTATGTTCGAAGTTTTATTTGCAGATCTTTTCCTTCCGATCTCAATCTGTATGCGAACAAAATGCATCCTCATCATGTTTGTGGCTAATGCGCAAAACCTTATAGAATATTATGCAAGGAACAGAAAACTTAGAAACTTTCAGTTTGCACAAATTTCGGTTTTGTATTTCACGGGAATTTTATGTCTGCGAGGGATGGAAGTATTCATATTGTATTAATAGATTAATGCACGACAATAGAAAGGAACTTTAAATTTTTCTTTTGATGCGTGTCAACCGCCGGTGTGTCAGTTGTGCGAAATCTCTTTTGCGAACTGAAAACACTGTCGATATGTTAAATTACTACTAGTTCTGTTACGATAAAGACCCAGTACTCGCATACTTTAAAAATTCACACCTGTCTTAATGCGCCTTTCAATGATTGTTGTTGGTTTGGCAAGTATTCTAGGTAAACAAAATTTTTTGCTGTACGTATTTATTATTTTTGCGAACTAGATAAGGTTAGAGTCAGAGAGAAATCTAAACAATAAGGACACTGTGAAATAGATTTCATGCCTGGTTTTCGTGAAGATTCTCGGATTCAAAAATTCCTTGCATTCGATAACAGCTGTTCCGAAGTTTAAGATGTATGGCAACCATATAACCTTATATGTTTTACCTATGGTATAAAAATTCTACTTTTTAGATTCACTTGTGTGTGCGTGGATATCTTGCCTAACAGGTTGATCCTTCGCTGCAGAAAAATGCAAACAGCCCAACTGTTATGTACCGTTATCTTCTTCTATTTGGTGTTCGTCGGATCACCGGTTATAAGCCGTAGTTTGGACTCCCAGTATGACGAGGATATTTCTGAATCCGTCTATTCTTTACTTGTGAAAAAGTTACAAGACATCTCCTACAGACTGGATGCCCCCCAACTTCCTTCAGGTAAACTAGCTGACTGTTTAGAATAAGTCTGTTTTCGAGTGCTAAGAGCGTTTTATTAGGCATCAGGGCACCGCAATGCTTTACTCCCGCTTGGTCGAACTAACCAAAATAATACTTAGTTTTCTTATATCTCGCTGAAAATGCATTGAAAAAAAGGAAAGGCTTTTGAATGAGGTTATTGTGAACGTATAGTAATAAAATTTGTAATTCACCTCTTTTCACTCACTAAAAATTAGGCGAGGTGGCACTGCTTCATGGCACAACGAGTAAGGTAGCAACATTACGTTTCCTTATTCAAACCAGTAGTTAAGTGCATTCCCATGTTTATGTAAAATAACTTTTATATTATATCGTCATCGTTCTTTTGTTCAGTCCATCATCGGTTTTCAAACTAACTGACTTACAAGCAACACTAGAAGTAGGCATAAATTGTAATTATTCAACTTCCTTAACTGCATTACAAAGTCCCAAGCAATAGTGGAACGTAGAGGTTTCTTTGAATAATGCAGACTCCAAATGAAATAATGTTGTTGTTTTTTGCGTGTATGTATTGTATTTACAGACTCGCTTCCCGTCCTCTGTGTTCACTCTACGGTCTTAAATGGGCCGTGGCATCACACTGGATACAATCAAGCAGTTTTACCGCTCATTGATAAAAGCTGACCTGACCACTAACGGTGATTTAAGGACAAGCAACTGTAACTCTTTCGAATTGAGCGGCAACTCCTTTTAAGCAAAAGGGTCTCTTTGTGAGGACGTAAACTTGTGACAAGGCTAAATGCGTATTTTTCAAAATCCTTCATTATAACCTAATTTGGCATATGACTTTAGGTTTAGTTTCGTTTCGCGATAATCCGTCGTGCAGTTAAAAATATTTATAGCAAACCGGTGGTCATAACTGACGGAACGAATTCTTCCGGCGTTGCCTTTGGACGCTAATTTTAAATTAAAATCTTCTTGCGCTTTCTAAGCTACATCTTCAGACTCTTCTGCGTTTATTTCCATGTAGTATTCAGTTCGATCGTAGATATTTTGATGGACACTCTTTAAAATTAGTCGTCTGGATTTTTATGCAAAACAGGAGCATTGTTTTTATCAATCATAAATACAATAATTTGGCTGTTACTGTTATTCCTTTTTCGCACTCCCCAGAACAATGGAAACATGACCTCGGCCGTTATAGGCGTCGCTTTACTCGTCCAGCCGGTCGATAATCTCTGCTGTCAATGAACAGAGCTTAAACGTTTTTTCCATTTTCAATTACCCATGTTTTGCGCCATCCATGATTGCTGGCCGGTAATATGATCCGTTGCTTCAATAAATGCATGTAAATGTGCAGGTGTTCAGTTATTTTTTTCAAATTTCAGCTGCGTGTTGCATTCGAATGTCAGAGAGACTGCAGATACATCAAAAAATGGCGTCCGTGGGTGTATATATTTGTCTTGCCAATTAGTAAAAGCCATTCAGAAAACAGGAAGGTTGCCTTCAGTTACGGCCCTCCACATGCAGAAAATATGCCAATCATACCGTTTTCTGCGGATAAAAACATAAACAAGCATAATATCGGTAAAATTTCTTCCAATCTAGAGATACGCTGTACCCATATTACGCGCTGTGACTTACTAGTGTATTTTGAAAACAAAATGGTTCCTCTATGGTCTATTGATAGCTATTTAGCTTTACACTGCAAGTAAAATATAGAGACAGTCTGTAACAGACCCTCACGAACCCTAGTGTGCTGTTGCCAAACAAATATCGTATTTTACTTGTAAGGAGGCAATAATTAAGTAACCTCTAAACGCCATCCCGTGTTACTTATTTTTGGCAGGCAAACTCTTAGTGTATATTAACAGAAGTTTCCAGTTCATTTACGAAAAAAGTATCTTAATTGCAACATGGTACTTAAAAGTTTGCTTGGGCATAATGCAAAGTGCCCGTCTTTGTGTATTCGAGTAAATTATCTGAGTTGAATAAAAGCAGTAAATGTCCCGCATCACAATTCGTGCTGGCGTCTCTTTTGTTTCTTACGTCTAAGTGAACTACTTACCGTTTGGTAAATATCCACACAAAGTAATGTAAGCTTCAAAATTTAATCAAAATGATTAGAATCACCTTTCGGGAAAAGACGATATTGGGTGAATAGGTAGCTTGCAGCTACAAGTAAATTAATTAAGTTTCACAAAAGATCCATCGGCTGGGTTGACTGCTCTCCAGTTTTAAAATTATAAACCGGAAATTGAAAAGCATGGTATTTAATCCAGGTAATCGCAATTACAGCGTTGTTGTGAGTTGTGACCCCGGAAATTTTCTTCATCCGAAATAGCTTACAGCGCCTTCCGGAGTTAGCTACCACAATCTCATTGTGAGTTCGCAGATTAACGTCACTTGCTCTTTCCTGTAATTGGTTGAAAATCTTATAAGTAGGGAGAACCTTTCAATCATCAGTCTCAGTACCAGGTTCAGTAAGCAGCCTGCAAACTCCAAGCTTGTTGGCAACGACGATGCATTTCTTACGCGATTGATCTCGGATTATGGACGTTTACAGTGCTGCATTAGTGATTAAATGTTTAAAAAAACATTTACAACAGCAAGGTAAATAAATCAAGACATATGAACAAACCTCCCGATGAACAGGGTGTCCCAAAAAGTGTATATACATTTTATATAATTGGGATCTTGGTGTTTGTCGTAATTTTAGCATTTCAAAAATGCTAGAAAATTTACAAATATCATTTCATTGCTTTTTCTCTGAATGTTCTCAGACTGACGTCCATTTTTATCATGACACTGTGGAAAACGCGAAGCAATGGAATCGCACACACCATGAAACAATTCTCTTGGAATTTGGATGCATTCATGCTCAGTGGCTTCTCTCACTTCAGTTACAGTTGCAATAGTCAAAATGCATTAAAAAACAATAAAATGATACCTGTAAATATCGTTTTCATTTTTGAAATAATAAAATTATAATAAACAGCAAGTCGACAATTATTTAAAATGTGCACATATTTTTTGGTTACCCTATATATGTTACACCGAGAGGCAATATATAAAAGCCAGACGTTTTTATCGTCCGGTTTACGTCACTGCACAGCACAACTGCGAATTCTGGGTGCACCACCGGCCGTCATGTGGTTTCAAACAGGCTTTTACACGAGACTCTATTTAAAATGTACAGAATAATTTCTAGAGAAAGTTGAAAGCTCTTAACTTATGTGAACTTTTAATCATTAAGGACTCGTATCCAAGTAAACGCTGACATTCACCAAATAAAGCTGTAAGTCGGCAAATAAACCTAACTTTGAAAACACTGAAACATGTTTACTATGTTATGCTGCACTGTAAGACATTTTTTGTACAGAAGAGGATGGCAGCAGAAGCGCTGGCTGCTTTCCCTTTACCCCCTTTAGGTTCTGAGCTAAACGGTTCTTCATGAGTTACCATGGGTAAACTTATAGTTTTGTTCATTAGGTTTTTCGTGGAAAGTATAATTCACTTTCCCGCTGCTACCTATCTACTGAGGAGGAGGAAAATGGGAAACTTTATAACTTTGCTGGGGAGGATGTCTCGTGCAGTACAGAAAAAGATATTAGTCAGTTAAAAAATAGTGCAAGGTTTTGTATTGTTGCGCCCACTTCAGACAGTGAATTGTAAACGAAGATATTTTAAGTAGTTTGGCATAGAAAATGCACATTTGGAGTAACTGCAGCCGTGATTAGAGAATTCAGCTAAAAATAATATAGAAGAATCGCAGTGAACGGTTCATATCTTGTGGTAGGTTTGCGTGGATAATGCCTTATCGGCGGTCTGGTGATTGCGGCGCCAGCCACCTACGCTCGCCTCCATCTCCTGTCTTCTTGAATTCGTTTTTGCACCGGGTAAAAGTGTGGGAGAAGGTAAAGAATGGGATAGATTCTGCAAGACTCTGCTTTCACTATAATCTAGCATGAGTCACGGCCTTTTTCGTCAGCTTGCGTGGTGGACATCTTCAAAGTTGACCGTCGAAATACCCTATCGGCGGTCTCATTCTGGCGTTAATGCACTTTCACCCTTTTTTAGAAGAATAAAAAACATGTCAGTAGGCATAGTTTTTTATGGGACGTCTATCTAGCATGAACGGTTTAACTGTCAAGATATAATAAGACAATTTACACAATGGAAATTCTAAAAGCATGGACCTTCCTGAGTCTTTCCTCGGGGACGCATTTTGCCTCCTGATCTCATTAGGAACTGAGTAGCAGAATATTTACTGACTAAGAGTTGTGCGAAAAACTATTGTTTGTACCTTATATTCATGTGAGTTAGCCGTCCAAGCATAGAATCCGCCCTACTTCAGTAGCGAATAATGCTGGTCAAAACAGCGATTATATGGCCGAACACAAATGTGTTAGTGATTGGGTGACATTACTGTGTGTGAAGTTAGGTAGGACAGTGCTGAACGAAACCTCCTTGGATAACATTTATCTGCTGTTTAATTAAAATATATATAAGACTTTGTCCACATATAAAAACTGCGGGGTTTTAGCCTACTGGAGTTAATTGGTGTTATAATACCAGAAAAAAGGAATATGTGCAAGCGGACAATAACATAACCAATCAATAAATAATTTTTAAATTATCATAAAGCCCGTTTATGCTAATCCTGATGTTGCAGACGAAGAAATTTCTATTTTGTTATCAGCACACTTATTCCCTGTTGAAATAGAGACTCCTTCGCTCGCGAATAAACAGAAATACAAGGCCAAGAAAGCCAAATATTTGAGCTAGTTTACGATAGAAAATATTCATTAATTGGCGTTTTCTACTTGATAAGCATAGTATAATTTTGTCATTTTATGAAGCAGCTTCTACAAAGTGTTTGTATCCTTAGCCAAAGATAAAGAAACTTTCAGGCATTAATTTGGCAATCAGATCCATTGCTGCGAAGTGAGCTAGCTAAAAATACGTCAGTTCCTTAGCATACAAAGAACGGTTACTTGTAACAAACCTATGGACGTTGATGAAAACCATTGTGCGATTCTAAATTCTGTGTCCTTATCTGTGTGGTTACTTTTCTCGCGAAGACTCCTGAAAGAAGCTTTTGGCCGCCTTTAGGACAATTTTAACGTTCATGCTATTCATGTATTAGATTTTTTCTGTCCTGCTTATTTTCCATACCTTTGAGATGCTTTCACCTATGCTTGTTATTTCTCAAAGCTACGTTTCAATACTTTAAATCGTGCTCTGCTCATGTATCTACTCGGTCTCTTTCAATGCAGGCCAAACATTTTCAAAATCTCTTAATTGTAAAAATTAATATCTGGTATATTTCCCTCACGCACCACAGTTGCGTGCAAATCTGACGTTATTTGGGAAGCGGTGTTCTGTGTGTCACGCGTAGGCGGGCTGTTTAGGTCTGTCAGCCATTTGAGCCCAATCACCTGATCAGGTGACCGATTGGCTCGGAGAGTGGACTGGTGGCTGGAGGAGCAATTGCGTCCGACTCTGGTGACTACGTCTCAACGGCACTGCGTGCGTCCTCCTTACCATAAACAAGCTAGTGCGCTTCTAAACTGTCACACGCACTAAACTTCATGGCCTGGAGGACTATCAGTCGACGGAAGAAGTTCGTTTTTGCAGATAACATTGCCGGCAAAGAAAAGGGAGCCTGGAACGAACATTTCTGTTTCAGTAGCCGCCGGCAATATTATCTGTCTAAACTACTAGCCACTGTGTGTCTGCTGCCGGAGCAGAAGTGTGAGTACCAAGGCAGAGCGGGGCGAGTGGGTTCCCTTAGCGATCGATGGACCTTCTTCAACGAGCTTTATTTTCTTCTCAGAGTGGAAAAACAAGCTGCAATTACTCCCGCTTTGTGTGGTTTTGATGAAACCCCAACACAGTTGGGCGGTGAGCTGTGAAATATATGAAAAACTGGTCAATCGTGCGCGGAATTTGCATGTACGGCAGCGGCATATTGTATACTTAGCCTTGCCAGCCACTTTGGCCTATTCCACTACCTGTCTACCTGACTCTTTCCTGGAATCCAGCCAAACTGAATGAGGTAAGAGGGAGTGCGGTAGATACACTGCAAGTCTAATATCACCCCCAAACGAATCCACGTCCGAGTCACCGCCCTTGTTCTTTTCCTTTTGTATTGCATACGAAGTATATCGTCAGTAGCGACGGTGAAACTGTCACACCTTTCTCAAGAATGAATAGTTGATTACATCTTTTACGATTTCAATTAAGGAAGATTAGAACGTGCTGACTGACTACTGATTTGCCAAGACGCATTGCCTGATTAATCTGTTTGCCCTATTTGCTGCTTATAATTTTACCCTTTTTGGAAGCAAGCCTTTATGTAACTTACAAATATAAAGTGGAAACAAATCCGTTGTCAGATGGGATGGGTCAGATAATTGTAAACTGTAAAGCCTATATGAATAATTCTTGACAGTGGAGGACAGTTTTCATGGCCGTCTGTGCTTTCGACAAAACACACTATTCCAAAAGACCCTTGGAAACCAAAATATTGCGGACTGTCAAGCAGTTTTACAGGGGTGATACTGGGAAACGGCTCGGCTGCAATTAAGCTAACCATGCTTGAGGATGTTATCTTAACACTTTGTACATCGACGACGTTTACAAAAAATAGCCTCCTCGTTATTCCAGAAAGAAAGGATGAAGACGAAGTGACTATGCATATGGCTGAAAGGAGGAAACATTTGCATATAATTTAGGGCATGGGCATACGAAACGGGAAATAGGCCATGAAGTAACCGAAGTACGTTTATATAGTTTTGTTGATACATGCGTATAAATTGGAAGGCGGGCATCCCAAGGAATGTAACTTAAAGAATAGACGTTCTTTGCGAAAACAATATAAATTAGGTAAGTCAGTAAATGTTGGACACTGGATACCCAGGTCGTCTTCAGACTTGAGAACATGTAAAACAAACCATTAAAAATTCAAGTGCTGGTACAGTTATATAGTCTGGTGTCACCGCTAATTTGCACCTGCAATTTGCGTCACTCTATGGTGGACAAAATTAGAAGTCACAATAGCGTAATGGCTTATTGGCAACTCTAATTTGTGTCAGTCCATGGTCATCCGGTGTGGGCGCTAATTGGTAGTTGCGGTTCACGTTAGCCCGTAGTGATCAACTGTCGTCTCTTCCATCTTTCTTTGAGATGCCTGTACACTCCATCCAACTCGATACGCCGGTTGATGCATGAATCATCGGAAAACATGACCTCAAGAAATTATCGTTAATTTTTGGAGGGGCAAATTCCGACGATGCATGCTTTTTCCCACGCAAAGCTGTGTCCTCTATCAAGGCAATGCATAACCGCTTCGGAAAAATATTCACGTATTTTCACTGCCAGTTGGTGCTTGTGGATGCGTGTGGAGACGGATCTTCATATTTGGCCACAATATACGATATCAAAAGCTTTGCATAAGATATTGTAGATGACTACCTTCTTTAAAATAGGCGTTAAAGGCAGGATTTATTGATATCAATAGATTTCGTGACAGCTTCTCAGCTGCATCTTGTCGCCGCAAAGGCAACTGGCATC